>JAQZBX010044931.1:9481-21298 GCA_029593785.1 Cabassous unicinctus
ATTTTCTGCTATTGAGAAGCCAAAAGACCATCAGAAAAACCTTTTGATCAAGGAAAGATATGCTTATTAGACTTACTGCAATAAGAAAGGCTACCAACTTGAGAAAGGCTTAGTACTGTCTCGAAATGGAAAAATAAGATAATTTATAGGATTTTAGAGCCTGGGTTGATTATTTTAAGGCAAGCTTTGCAAGATGGGAAACTGGTTAGGATTGGGTAGTGCTTTGACATAATAGATTTGGATTGGTGGGTACACTAAGGCGAAGGTCTGAAAGAAGTCTTGCTCTGTAAGCTTTTAGTAGGTTCACAGTCTTGTTTTCCGGAAGCAGGTGTTTTCCTAAGCAAGTAGTTAAGCTATTTTTGTCTTGTTCTACTATTGTTTAGCCTAATCACAGAAAACTGTGATTCTTTCCAGAATTTTTTAGCACAAGAACAGGGAATTATTTTAGTTTCAGTTGTTAAGCCTCAAGATACTACTCTACCACTTCTCCCTCTCTAATTTAGTATTGAGAATAGTTCTGACTAGGGCAAAATTCTGACATTAGGGTAATTTTTTTTTTGGTTTCACAAACTTTTTCCTCTGGTCAGAGTAAACTACTCTTTATTGCCTGGTAGGAGATAATTTCTAAATTGCATTCTAACTGCAGGATTGGGGAACGAACCATGGACTAAAGCAGACTTGCTGGTGTTCTACTATAGACTTATTGTGATTTTAGCAATGGAAGAAATTATATCATTGATGTGGAGGCAGTGGCCACTGGAGGTTCTGAGGGCAGGAAAAGGGAAAAACAGGTGTAATATGGGGGCATTTTTGGGATTTGGGAATTGTCCTAAATGACATTGCAATGACACATACAGGCCATTATATATCTTGTCATAACCTACAGAATTGGGTGGGAGAGAGCATAAACTACAATATAAACTGTAATCCATGCTTAGTGGCAATGCTCCAAAATGTGTACATCAATTGCAATGAATCTACCACACTAATGAGGAATGTTGTTAATGTGGCAATGTGTGGGAGATGTGGGGAGCAGAGCATGTGAGAATCCCCTATATTTTTATGTAATATTTATGTAATCTAAGCATCTTTTAAAAATTAAAATTAAAAAAAAATAAAATAAATGGCATTATAGATACATTGAAGAGTTAATCCATCTTATGTGGTTGAGGAGTTAACTTGTAGAGACAAATTTCCTCACAAAAGAATCAAAAAGCCTTTAAAATGTATGATCAGGCCCTGTAGGTAAGAACATTTGTCTAACTCTTTAAATGCTCTGTTGTCCACCTCTCTTAGAATCAAGTTTCATAAAATTTATTTTAACTTTAATGCAATAGAATGGTGTCTTTATATTCCTATTTTATATTCCTATTTTAACAAAAATTAAAAATCAGTAACCAATTAGTGAAAAGAATAGCTTGTACCACATTCCACTCCATTTTAACTACTGAAAGGTTGAGCTGAGGACATCTGTCCCTTGAGTGAGAATTCCCATCAATGGCTGTCTTTCCAGCAGCCAATGGGTTTCATTAACTATAAAGCTGCCTGCCAAAGCAGACAACCTTCAGGTTCTGAACTGTAAACACAGGATAAAGTTTTTTTTTAAATCTGTTTGAGTTCAGCTGAGCACTTCCGTTTTCATTTATTACTACAGCATAGACCCTCTGTTCAAGATTGGATATTCTCTTGTAAAAATTGAACAGTTAGGAAAGTAACTGCTCTTCTTATAATTGGACTATTAATTAGCATTGAAGCAGAGAATGCCTTAAAACAGCAACAAAAATCCCCAAATAATCTGAATCTGAGTCATCCACTATATATATGGCTCAATCCAGCACAATTAGCTATAAAGTAAGTCCAGAGCCTTGTTAACTTCTTGTGGAGTAATGAAGGTCAAAGATACCTTTCTGTTGCTGTCAAATCTGGGTATTCTTATCCACAGAGTAGACAGTGTGTGTGTGTGTGTGTGTGTGTGTGTGTGTGTGTAGGCGTGTGTGGTTGTGTTCAGGAAGGGAGGCAGGTCCCAAAGCACAGGCTCAAGACAAACCTCCTTTAGTGTTACTAAATAGGTAAGAATTCAAGACTTCAGAAAAGACCCAGTTTGATGAGGTGTTCTCTTAGACGGCCTATTTTTATAAAATTGCTATATTGATTTCTCCAATTTTAAGCTAAGAATAGGACCTGTTTTCAGAAATGGCAAAATATCTACTGATAGTGACAGCTTGATATATGAGATGCTGCCCATGGTCAGGCTCCACCTCCCCCTGCCCTTTGACTCCCTCTATTCATGATCAAGTCCCTTTAATTGCAGAGACTTTGGATAGGAAAAATTAGTATCGAGGATGAGTGAAATTTAACTATTTGAATGTTTTGAAAGGATGATGTTCAGACTTTATCCATCTGCAGTGAAATCTGAAGTCTTCAGAATTTTGAAAATTGTCAAAGATTGCACTTCTAATTAGTTGAAAGATTATTTTCTACATTTCATTAGCATTTAGTGCTTCAAAGTCTTGCGTAAAAAAGAAATCAATGGTTTGCAATTTTGCATCCATAATTAAATTAAATTATATCACATTTCATTCCTCTCCAATTATTATTCTCCAAAGAAAGTTAAGTCTTCTCTATTTTTGTTTCTGAAAGCTTCATAAATGGACAAATGATTTGACATTAATATTAACATCAAGCTGTTTCTTTTTACTTCCATGTAGGGTTGGTGGTTTCTAGAATTTGGTACTTAGGGAGTTTTAGGTATAAGAAAAAGGTTTTAATTAAACAAACATTAAGGTAGGGGTTCTTAACCAAGAGTCCACAAACTCCCAAGGTCCGTGGAAAGATTTCAAGGGGTCTGTGAGCTTGAATTGAAAAAAATCAACTTATTATCTTTATTTTCTCTGACCTGTAACTGAAATCTATCATTTCCTTCACTTATGAATGTATGCATTAAACTACATTAGTATTCATTTCATATCACATTACAGTTGTTGCACATCTCAAAAAATTGCTTACGCTCATCCATACTTCGAAATTACAGTAGTTGTTAGACCCAGCCCCTAGTTGAGTGCCATAAAACTATCTGCTGCTACATTCTGAGAAGGGGTCCGTGGTTTTCATCTGACTGGCAAAGGGGTCCGTGGAATAAAAAAGGTTAAGAACCCCTGCATTAAGGTATCTCAGTGGTGATTCAAGTTAAAAATAACATTTATTATTTAGATTACAAAAGATACATATGTTTGCCACAGATATTTTGGAAAATTTGTCATATGAAAAAGAAATTAGCAATTGCTTGTAATCTCAGCATCTAGCTACCATCCAGAAATAGCCACTAGTGACATTTTGGCATATATCCTATCTTATTTGTATTGCTTTTTAAAAAATTCTTTTTATCTATTTAAAATTTTATCCTGCATGTTAAACTTCATATAATAGCATTCTATTTAATAAGGATAGACTATATTGTATTGTAAAAACAACTTCCAAATCCCAGTGGTTGATGGCAAAACATCTTTCTCTATCATCCTAGATACACCACTCAGGTCAGTAGAGCATTCCTACCGAGAGTCTCCCGGGATGCAGGCAGAAGGAAGCTTCACTGTCATTACCTGAGCCATCTGGAACATGTGGCTATAGCAGTTGTTATGGCAGGAGAAGAAAAAACTGATGTCATACAAAGGCTTTTCACTCCCTCTGTCTGGAAGTGAGCACATCATTTCTGCTGATGTGTAAGTGGCATGGAATAGTCACATGAATCCTGAAAAGGGGTTGAGAAATGTAGAAAGCACCAAGGGTATTTGGTGAGCAGCACTATTTTTGCCCAGGCATTTTCTCATGTGGCTGAACATTCCTTTAATATATGATTTGTGCCATTGTATGCATATGGTTCATTAAGTTTACATTTACAATGTAACATCTACCATTCCCATCTGTAAGCAAAAACAGAACAAAAAATCAGGAAAGCACCCCATGCATCTTGTGAATGACTAATAAGTGGCTATACATTGAAATAAGGACACGTATTTCATGGTAATACAAGTGTGGCGGGGGAATAGACAGTATAATTTCCTATTGTGTAACAAATTGCAGCAAACTTATTGGCTTAACTAGCACATATATTATCTCATGGTTTCCTTGGGTCAGGAGTCTGGGTACACTTAACTGAGTTCTATGCTTCAGGGTGTCACCAACAGCAATCAAAGTGATAGCTGGGGCTGCATTCTCATCTGGGACACTACTGGGAAAAATCCATTTCCAGTCTCCTTCAGGAGGTGGTGAAATTCATCTCCTTGCAACTATAGGACTGAGGTTCCCGTTTTCTTTCTGGCTATTGGCCAGGGGCCAATTTCATTTCTAGAAGCTTCCAGCAGTTCCTTGCCAGGTGGCTCTCTCCATAGTCCCTCACAATATGGTAGTTTACTTCTTCAAAGCCAGGAAGGGGAGTCTGCTCCAGTGCACTAAGAAGTCGTATATAATGTAACTTTACCCAGAGAAAGGCATCTCATCACCTTTGCCAAATTCTATTATAAGCAAATCACAGGCCCTGCCATACTCAAGAGAGGATTAAACAAGGGTGTGACTAATGGGAATCATGCTAGAGTGTGTCTCCACAAAGAGCAATAGCCACACTCATATAACTAAAAGGAAGATGTGCATGATGTTCTTATGGAAACTCAGTAGAATCCCAACTGTTATGAACAGATATGATAGCTCTTTTCCCTTTTAGAGAACAACAGCCAAGTCATGTTTTCTCTAATACTTTTCCCATCTGAATATCTCAGTTTGTACAGCTTCCTTCTTGCTTAAATTGCAGGCATCAGCTCAGAAGCTTAACTGTAAATTAATTGCACCAGATGGTATGTTCTGTCTACCAGCTGCTGTTGTAGCAATACCAAATACTCAACTGCATCATGAGAAATCATTTAATAGTCTGTATGTTAGATATGGTTCATTTATAGATTGAGACACTTCCCAACCAAGAAACAAAAACAAAAAAGAACTAAGGTTTAGAAAATGGAGCATATGTTAGAAGCCAGAAAGTTTAATTTGTAAAGGATGAGAGCTGTTACTTTACCTTGTGTTAATATTTAGTTCATACCACTAACCTTTGTATCCAAATGTTGTTATTGATCTCTGAAGAGAAATTTAAACTCTCTTCATCAGAAATAGGGCTGAGAGACGATCCTGTGCTGAGGAAGTCATTGGTTCGTCAGAAGATAGTCTGTTCTGTCGACCATCGGAGTAACCTCATTATCTGAAAGGTCGATAAACATTTCTGTAACACAATCAAGGCTGTGTAGTAAAGGCCTGTTCAAGATTCAAAAACATACCTTTAATTTTACCATGTTTAAATGCAAATTTGGATAATCAGATTTCATTCTTATTTTGATTTATTTTTAAAATAAAAGACAGAGAAAGGTGTTTTTAATGAAGCAAAAAGAGGTAATTAATAATTTAGTCTTACAGCCATATTATTGGGCTATGATGGCTAATATCACCTAGTGACATAGGGATAACAGACAACTTTTCAGAATTGCTTTTTATCCACTCTCCCAGAGAATACATTTATTGTAAGAGCTGCTTTTGCAGTTTGATAAGGAAGGTTACAGATCAAAAATCAAAATTTCTCTGGTAGTTTACATATTTAGCAAGACTTACTTTTTCAATGTTTTTAACTTTAATTATGAAATAATTTCAGAGTCATAAAAATGTTGCAAAAATAGTACAAAGAATTCAAGTATACCCTTCAGCAAGATTCCTCCCCAGGAGGATCCCAGAGGCATGTGCAAAACTCTGAATCCACAAAAGTTCATCTCCACATTGAAAAGGACCATCAATTAGATGGTGTAGGACAAAGCAAAGACATAAATAATACTCCACTCTATATAAATGTGAGTAGAGAGGTAGAGAGGTATCTTCTGTTAAGACTTTTCCAATAAAACAACACACAGGCAAATAGGTTACAGTTTGCAGGAACTAGGGTCCAAATAATATAAATATTTCAAATAAGTTGATTTCTTCCTCATGTCTCTTTTAACCTATAATGTACCCTTTTTTTAAAACTTGCAATTAATTTGTTAAAGAAACTGGTTGTTTTTCCTGCAGTTTCTCAGAGTCTAAATTTTGGTGATTGCAGCTACTTTGATTGACATATTCTTCTGTCTCCTGTGGTTCCCATAAACTGGCACTTAGATTTAGACAAGTGATTTAGAGTTGAAATTTTGCAAAAATATTTCATAAATTGTATTGTGTACATCTATCAGAAGACAGAAGATATCTGGTTTTCTCTCATTTTGTATGTGAGCAGCCATTGACAATCATTACTTACATTCATTATTTTGTGAAGGTTTGCAAAATGATGATATTATAAATCTATCATACTTCCTTCACTTTTTGGCAGGAAACCTCCATAAAGAGAAACTTTCTCTCATTACTTATATGGTTATACCATGGTATCAGTTCATAAAGGAAAGACAAAATAAGTGGGCAATTCTTTCCATTTATTTACCAATTTTCAGAATAATGAATTGATGCCTTAGCATCCTCCAAATGTGACGAATGATTTTAAGTATAATAATTAACTGATGGGTTTAAAGTTTTTGATGTTTCAATTTAGGAACATTGCAGGAATTATTCTTAACAAGGCTCAGTGTTCCATCTTTTGCCAATGCAAATCTGTTCGTGTCGGCTTCTGAATCCTTTGATAGATTCCTCACTTACTGGCATGACAAGATGATCCAGGCTCATCTTATAAAATTTCCCCCCAAATCATGCATTGGCCATTTCTCCAAGGACCCTGCCTTTTTTGTGGGTAATGTTATTTTGATACTACAACACATGCTAGGGGAGTGATTATTGCCTCTGTGTTAGCAATTGCTTCCAGATCTTTTCATTGAACTTAGCTAAACTCTTTTATATTACAACTGCATATCCTTTTGCACACACTAAAAATTTCAGTTCCCATAATTATTCATTTCCTTTATCCCAAAATTCACGTACAATAACCTCAGAATAAGAAAACCAAACCTATCTCCAATAGTATGATTATAGAAAACAGTTTATGGTGTGTGTGTGCTTTTTCAGTCTTTTTGTCCCTAGGACATACCTTACTTGAATGAAAAATTGAATTACTGTTTTCAGTAACTTGAAATAATTATCTGTGTGGTTTTGCCATCAACTCAACATTAAAATGATAAATTTATAAAATTATAATTAAAATGAAAGATATAATTTTAGAATTATGTAGTTTAAAATTTAATTACAGTGATAAAATTTAAAATTTTAGATAAATTTTATAATTACAAAATAATAATAAATTCGAATTATACTTTTATAAAATAATGATAAACTATAAATGTATAATTTTATTTTAAAGATAGTATCTTTTGTTGCATCTTGCCTAAACTCAATACCCTTCTTTTCAAACTTACAGGTTTTATAAAAAGCAGACTTTGTTCATGTGTTTTTCCAGTTCAGTCCCATGATTCAGCTCTCTAAAAAAAGGAAAGAATAATTTTAACAAACATGAACCAGATGTTCATGTTGACATTCTGAAAGCGGGGTCTTTCTTAAGTTTAATAAAATTCAAATGTGATTAAATTTAAATGCTGAGGCAATTTATAAGAACAGAAGCTAATAATGGAAGGGCACATAGTGTCTCACATCCTGGTAAGGAATCTATTCTGAATGGTATGAGACATCTACACCTACCCTGGAAGAACAGGATTTGTTCAACAAATTGTACATCGGGAGGATGTAGTTCTGTTCAGTCATCTAAACATTCTGCTTTCAGCAGCAGAATCCAATGACCGACAATCACAGCTATTTCAATGATAAAGTATTTTCATTTATAAGCCTTGTATGGAGATACGTAGAAAGTCATCCTGTTACAGAGAGAAACATACATTTTTGTCTGTTTGGTTAGTCAGTTTCCTGTTGGCAAGACAGAGACCTCAATGATGAAGATTCCCTCGTGGCCTCCACCCCCTGATCCCCTGATATGTCCAAGAGAGATCAGGCAAAACCCTCAGAAAACTTAAGGTCAAACTCTTGGTAAATTCTTTTACCCTTTTCTACATTCATCAAATGCTGAGGAGCATTTTATCAACAGCCTTAGCACATTTTCCTTGAAATGCAAAATTGAAACCAAGGTTCTAAAATGTGCTTAATGGTACATCTTGGTGTCTCGGGATTGTGCAAGATTTATTTATTTATTTGAATTTTGTCACCTGGTGGTGAAGGCAGACTACCTTTATTCTTTGCAGTTATTATGTCCACCCTACTAGTGGAAGACACTACAGAAAACAGTTGTAAAAGTGTAGTTAAACAGCACACACATAAAACCACTCAGCTTTATATTTATACAGAATTTGTTAGCATGCAAAATTCAGTTGCATCATAACAAAGTTTATTCATTGTAAAATGTCCAGGAGATAAGCAGGGAATTTTCTGTTTTACTGTTGAGGAAACTGAGGCTTCAATTAAATCAGATGATTTTCCCATGGATCTAGCACTCAGGTCTTCTAACCCCTAGAGGTCTGAGTGAGGAGTGATGACACAGTTAGCCTGACCCTGACTCTCAGTCCCATATTCTTGCCATCAGATTCTTCTGAGGTGTTGCTGATCTGTGAATTTTCTTTGCAGAGATGATTACAAAAGTTGGGAAGCACTTGTCTCCCTGTCACAATAAAGTGAAATTTTAGAGGGCAGGGGCCTCCTTTGAAAATAACATGAGAGTCAACTGTTGTCAGAGAAGGGAGCCCTGTGACCCATGAGATAGAAAACGAATGCCATATCTGGTGCATGGAAGATGAAATTCTTTACTGAAAGGACACTAGAAGACTAGAAGAAGCATTGCTTTCCAGAACCTCACCACTGGCTGAAGATGAGGTGTTAAAAGAAAAACATTGCATGTGTTTGCTAGAGTTCTTCAGAGAAATAGAAACCACAGGATATAAATATTAAGAGATTATTATAAGAATTGGCTCAAATAACCATGGGGATTAGCAAGTCTAAATTCTCTAGGGCCAGGCATAAGTTGGGAACTCCCATGAAGGTGAAGTTGAATTCCCTAGGAGAAGCTGTCTGGCTAAAGTAAAAGAAGGAATTCTTTCTGACTTCTGAAATCCTCAGTTCTGGCTTTAAGACCTCCATATGATTAGATAAGGAGATTCCTCTCATTGCTGAGGGAAACCTTTGTTGATTGTAGATACAATCAGCTGTAGATGCAATCAACTATGCAAATCTGTCTATGAAATACCCTCACAGTAACAACTGGACCAAACAAGTGGACACCATAACCTAGCCGAGTTAACATATAGGAGCAACCATCACATGACAGAAATCTAGGAATTTTAAAATGATCTTGCTTGTTGATTTGGGGAGATTGGCATCCTTGGAAAATTCTTTCCTATGGACCACCCACATGTCTGAAGTTGTCATTATTCGAAAGTAATTCTAATTAAGACACACCTCATTTTTTAAAAGGCAAACATTAGTTGAAGGGATATATGTTGTATGGGATTTGTTTAGATTGTATGGGAAACTAAACATCTGAGGGAGCAGGGCTAGTAGATTCCATGATATCATGTTCTTTTGGATTTTTCCTCCATGTCTGGCTACTCCTTCTTAATCTTCTTTGTAAAAGAAAATAAAGGAGAATATTTTTATAGTGATGAGGGCCAGAGAAGGCTTTGAGTCAGGAAACCCAAAAGCCTTAGAAGGGAAAAAATTGATTCCATATATTTAAAATATATATATACATACATATATAGATATATGAAATACATAACAAATACCCAAAGCCAAAAATATAAAGGTAGCTGGGACAATCTCTGTTATATGCATGAAATAAAAACGATTAGTACCATAAATATACAAAAAGGTCAAAGTTCTATATAGTAATAAGAAAAGTCTAAGAGGAAGAGAAAATAGGCAAAGTATATGAATAGAGAAATGTAGGAAAGGGGCCCACCCTCAACAGAGGTCAGAAACTGTAAATGTGAAATAAAATACTCATTTTTTTACCTATCAGATTGATAGAAGCCAAAAAGAGTGATAACATCCAGACCTGGTCAAGGAGTGCATAAATGGACATTTCCATGCTTTCATTATTGGTAGCAATTTCAAATTTCATGGCCTTTTAGGATATATTTCCTCAAACTGAAAATTGTATGTAAGTGTTAAAGCATCTGTTCTAATTTTGGCAATTCAGCAATTTTACCTAGAAATTAAAACACTGATGGAAACAGAATGGATATTGAAGAATTGTTTTTATTGCAAAAACTTGGAAATAATTTAAATGCCTAAAGATTGAGAGATAGTTGAATAAATTAAAGTAACAAGATAATGCTGTAGGCAGTAACCTCAAAGGACTGTTAAAAAATAAATTAAAATCTAATAAAATGAAATGTCAAATTTTAGAATATTTGTTGCAAAAATCCATTTTTTGTAAAAAAAAAAATTTAATGTCTTATCATGTGAATATATGATATATTTGAATATGCCAAGGAAAGTGTAAGCAATAATTATATCAAAGGGGCTCTACTTAGAGGGAAGGGAGTTTATGTTTACTTTATATTTGATACTTCCATGTTGTTTTCATCATGCAACAACTGTATATAACTTTAGTAATTTAAATGGCTGATATTTTTTAAAAATCAGTAGTATTTTGAAAATCTTAAACAGAAAATAAACTAAATATAAAAAGTGCAAATATTTTTATAATTGTAAGATGGATTTTCTAAGCATCATACTAAAAGTTTGTGACAATTCCTTAACCTCTAAATATTCTGTTTTCAATTTTTTCACCTCTGATTAAATTCCTCCCTTTGTCATTTAAAGGCACCTATTTCTTTTCATTTTTATTTCTATTCCACTAATAAAGAAGCTTTTTTATTTTTCTGTGTAAGACCTGGTTGATAATTTTTAAACATAAAAAGGATACTCTGTGCTTTGGCTGATTAATAAGGTATTCATCTTTTAAAGAAATAGACACAACTTTTACCCGGTAGGATAAGTAGCACTACCAGTGAACATTGTCAGCATAAATTTTTAAGGGAATAAAAGGACATCATTTTGGTCATCCCATGAAAGTAGGATAGACCTGCACCCAAAATTGGTTCAGGTCAAGACCAGTGATGCCACACATGCACCAGGAGGGTATGAAGAGATTTATTCCTCACACGATGAGACTTTTTGGGGAGAACAGGGCAGACACCCAAGCAGATCTGAAAAGAGCTTGAGAAAGCAAAGAGGGGTGTCCAGCTTTGGCTTCTATTGGAGTTTGAACATTCCATGCCAGGGCTACTCCCCCAATTTCATTCTGAACCCCTTCTTCAGAGGAAAACACTTGAACAAGTTGGTGTTTATTATTTATTGGCACATTTTATACATTTTACTACACAGCCATTGATCCATTAAAAAAAATAACATTTTCAATGGTTTGAAAAATTTTAAATGGTATCATACTTTATGTGTTATGGTAGGCAGAATGCTAAAAATGACCCCTAATGACCCCATACCCTTGTATAATTCCCTCCCCTGGAGTAAAGGCAATACCTGTGAATATGATGGAAAATCACTCTCATGATTATGTTACATTAAACATTAAATGCAAAGATAAGGAGATTTTGAAGATGCAATTAAAGTCCATATAAGTTAGCTTTGAATAAATCAAAAAGGAAATTATTTTGTGTGGGCCTGACCTAATCTGGTGAGTCCATTAAAAGAGGGTCTAGGGATCAGAACCTCTCTTCCTGCTGTTCTTGAAAAAGCAAGATGTCATGAGTTCTAGAGCTGCAAATAAATGAATTCTGCCAACATCCA
>JAQZBX010044932.1:0-21212 GCA_029593785.1 Cabassous unicinctus
ATATATATATATATATATATACACACACACACATATATATGAATTTATGTATATATATTTGGTGAATTCATATATATATATATTTAGTGAATTTATATATAGAATATATATTTATATACATATTAGTTATAGCATAGCAAATATATTTTTATATATTATATAAGTATATATTAATTGTATTTATATATATTTAAAGTCACATCTAATATGTATATAAAACAATATAAATAAATTTAATTATATAGAGTGGCTACTTTTCTACAATTAGCATACTAAATTTGCCATTTCCTCAGTGTTATTATTTTTCCTGTTCTTACAGCTTTTAATATCAATATGAATAATTGAACACAATAATGGATCTTTTAATCCCAGATGACCCATTACTTCTACCCTGGGAGCATGCAAATGATAATTTTTGCATACTCTTCCATAACTGTGGCTTTATGGTTTCTGTGAACAGTAACATTCATAGATATCTGGAACTGGTTTTTCATAATATCTCCAACACCTGTTCATTATTGCCTTTGAAGGTGATATTAATTTACCTGAGGTGATCATAATTAAAGAAAAATCCTTATAATCAAAATAAATGAATAAGCAGAGAAAGATGACTTTGCAAACAAGAAAATGGTAAACTTAGATAAATGCACAGATATATTCATTGTTAATTCTGATGTTGGAATTTTCTTTCCCAATTAAAAAGTCTTGGAATAATGCATGGGTTTTATCAGAATCATCACTGCCTGGAAAACATTTCTAATAAAGCAATGACAGTAAACATCATTTAAGGCAAAGTAATGATCACAACTGAAATTTAGGAACAGTCAGAGTTCAAAGCTTCAAGTTGAAAATGTTCAGTATGTTCTTATTTGATATTTTAATAATTTTCCTTTTATGAAGCATTGATATGATAAATTCAATTACAAAACATGCTCTTATCCATACAGATGTTGTGATGCAATAAGCAAATTCAACTTGTTGCAGTTTTTAATACTTCATGTTATATATTGTTGGAAATTTTAAAATCATGTATTATAATATTGAATAAAAGGGAACATTTAGTCAAAATCTGAATATTCATGCAGTTGCTTTATTTCAATTAGGTTATCATTGGTTAACTTGCATTAAAATCCTTTTCTGTTGTTTTAAAGAAACAAGTAGCTATAGTAGCCATAGTTGTGGTTCTTTATAGATTTTTTTAACCTTTAAGGTAGATTTTTTCAGAAAACAACTTTCTACACCCTAAAATGAAATTTATTAATGTTAATAATTTATAAAATGATTTAGAAAGCAATATGATATAGTCAGAAAATAATGAATGACTAAAGGCTAAAAGAAAACCTTGTTAAATTCTTTTAATTATTCATTTTCAAAAGCTGTTGACTTGCATATCTTATAATCCGCTACAACATCTAACAGAGGAGTGAGTGCCTTAGTAAAGGTGCTAAAACCACTGAATTAAATTGAAATGTTAATTTAATGAGATTGTTCAACAGATTTATGACCTTGTGCTGGGGTCTAGCAGCCATCTCCCAGCCCTCACCAACCCTTCCCCCCTTTTCTGTTGTGTGCAGATGTTTCAATACCTTTCCATTCTGCAACCCCTGACCCAGGAGATATTAGGTCTATTGGAGTGGCCTGACCATATCTTAAACCCTAAACCAGGAACAACCAGTTCCAGTTGGCAGTTATAGTTGCTATCAAGCTGGGAACTCTGTGGCAGGGTCCTCTCTTGCTGGGGTGTATAAATACCCTGCCCTCAGGTAGTACAGATTTGTCTCTTCTCTCCTCAATACCAAGCAGCTGGCCTCTCCAGGAGACAAGCCATGATGAGATCTCTTGGACCTTTTGTGATGAGTAAGTTATAGAGCAGTCATTTGTTAAAAGTTTCTGTTGTGCCAGAGAATGTGTTCCCATTATGTGCCATAAAGCAATTTGCTCTACACCATTGTTCTAGCAAATATTTTTGAGTGAAATACTAGTAAAGCTGTTCGAATAAAGTAATTTTTTTGTGCTTGACTGTCTTCTTTAGCTATCTTCTGGAAAAGGAAGTTAAAGCTATTCAGATATTTATTTATGTCTTCAATAATCTTGTTGAACAGATGTGAAAAAAAGTTCAGTATGGTAAAAGTGAATTCAGCGGCCTTGTATATATTTCAATGTATAATTCTTTCTCCCTTAGTAGCCCATTCACTTTGCAAAGGAAAAAGCTGCGTCCATTTTCCAGAGCATTTAGGCATGGCAGACATGCAAAGTAGAGAAGCAGCATTCTATACACTTGTGTATCATGTATTGAATAATACTTGGTATATGACATTTTGGAAGTGAAATGAATTTTTTAATACACTGGATGAATTACTTATCTAAAGGAAAATTGGATTGAATCCTTTTATAGAAAGCATTTTTTATTGGTATGGAATTAGTTGTATTTTAGAAAATAGCACAAACATATTGAAGTGCATGAATCTATCTTACCCATAAAGTAAGCAATTATTAAATTATTATTCAGGATCATTCAAGGTTAGCTAAATACACGGCTTTTCTCTGCTCTAGGTTTTTTTTTTTTAGGTTTACTATTTTTTATAAAACATAATAATTACCAGTATTAAAGAACTGTTTTCTTCCATTGCATTTGCTTTTGCTGGAATGAAAATACTCTATGTACCTATGAGGTTTTCATAGCTGTGATTACATGATACAATTCTAGAGGTAAGTAAGGTGGATGGAAGCAGAATATAGGTAATTGAGAAGCCACAGTTCAAATTCAAGTGACCTTTTCGTCACAGTCTTTATCAAATATAATTCAACTTATTCTAAATAGAAGGCTAACATAGAATAAATTTATATATCTAATATAATAACAATAAAATAATTATAATTAAAATTTGAATTCGGTTATAAAAGTAAATCTTAAAAGATGTTTTATTGTCCATGTATTTATGAGAGTGGGAGTGTCCATAACACATAAACTCTCTATGATTTATAGCATAACTTGTAAAATTTTTCTTGTTTAATTAGGTAAATACTAGAGGAAGGAAGTCCTAGGGTTTTTTTTCCATGGATAAAAGACATCATTGTAAATTTCTGTTCTATTTTTACTTTCCTTCTGGTCTCATTGGTATAAAAGCAATCTCTCTGACTTATGGTTACAAAATGACATTGCACATAAAAGCCTCTAGTAAAAGGGAAGTGGGCAGCAGCAAAACATTTCTCTGGGCAAACTTTCCCAGAAGAAGCCCAAAGAAGATAGCTCTTTTCAGTTAATTAACTGGATCTAGGTAACATGATTACCCTGAAATGAATAATTGGCAAAGGAAAATAAGATTGCCAGGAATGACTTAGCTCAACTTGGATTCATTCTCCAGGTTGACTTCATTTCCTCACAAAACAAAATATAGTTTTATAAATAAGGAAAAAGTGGAGAATGACTTTTGCATAGGCAGTAAACAATATCTGCCATACTAACACATCATATGTAGATACCATTGTTACATATTTATACATATTTTAGGTATATTGTATTTTATAAGTATCAACATTTTGAAATTGATTTAAATTTTCTTTATATTATAGTCTATGCTATACATTTGTTGATGTTTCATGTGCAATTGAAAATAAAGTGTATTATGAAGTTGTTGGTTGTAGAGTTTTATGAATGTCAATTAGGGCAAGGTTGTTATTATTTAACACATATTTTATGTTCTGACTATTCTTTTCTTCCATGAGTTACTGAAAGATGGCTATTGAACTCTTCAATTGTTGCTATGCATTTGTCTATTTATAACTTTGATATTGCTAGTTTTTATTTCATATATTTTGAAGCTCTGTTTTAAGGTGCATACACACTTATGATTATTAAAATTTATCAGAATTAATAAACAAATTGAGCAAGTTTGCAGGATATAACATCAATCTATTTATCAGAATTAATAAACAAATTGAGCAAGTTTGCAGGATATAACATCAATCTATAAAATTAATTGCATTTCTACAGAGTAGCAATCAAGAAACTGGAAATGAAATTAAGAAAATTCAATATACAGTAGCATCAAAATAATAATATAGAGCCCTGGCAAGATGGCAGCAGAATAAGGAGCTCCAAAAGTCATCTCATCCTACAGGGCAGTTCATAAGCTAAACAGAACTAGCTAAAGCACCTGTTTGGGGCACCTGGGAGACCAGAAGAGCATCTTGCAATATCCTTGAAAGAATGGAAGGATGAGACAGCCCATCTGCAGTGAAGATTCATGAGTAGAGCTCTCTAAGCCACGGGGGCCAGTGTCCATCGTCCACTGGCAGCGCAAGCCACCTTGGAAGATATTCTGCAGCTGGAGTTGGAAGCTCTATTTCCCAAAAAACAAGGGAGAAAGAGATGGCTGGGCACCAACTTCAGCTACTGATTAGTAAATTTAGCTGGCTAAAAAATAGTCCTAAGAACAGCTAAAGTTTGAACATTTCCAAGTCAGAAAGAGGCTGGTAGCTGCCATTTTAATTCCATGAGGGGAATCAAGAATGATTGAAATCACTGTGATGGTAGGGACTGGCTTCTTTCCACCCAGATTGGATTGCAGCTCTAGCTTAGGCTCCAGCCCCACCTCCAGCAAGGAAGAAGTTGGGGAGAACTGCACCAGCCTCTCCAGGCAACTGCAGGCACCTTTGGTAGGCACAGACTGGATAGTAGGACATGTGGACCCCATCCCCATACACCCAATAGGATAAGAGGGGAGCTTGTTACCTCAGCCTCTCCGGGAACTTTCGGCTTGCACAAATTGGTTTATTGAGTGCCTTCAATTCCATCTCCACCCCACCCCCACTCCCATAGACTAGGAGGGGACTGGTATTTCTTCAGCCCTTCTGGGCAACTGCAGGCACTTTTGGCCCACATGAACTGGTTTGTTGAGCACCTTAGATTCCATCTCCATTCCTGCCCCTCCCCATAAGATAGGAAGGGACTGGAGTTTCCTCAGTCTCTTAGAGCAACTGCAGGTGATTTGGCCTGCACAAACTCAAATGTTGGGTGCCTGTGGTTCCACCCTACATACAATAGGACAAGAGGGGGGTGATGTGTCCCCAACCTCTCTGAGTAACTGCAGGTGCTTTTGGCCCACACAGACTAAATAAATAGGAAAACTAGTTCCATCCCTTTCTCCAAGTAGGATAGGAGGGGAACTGTTTGCTCAGGCTTTCTGGGCAACAGTAGGCACTTTCAGCCTGCATGGACTGAACTGGTAGGCTCCTGTGGATCTACCCCCACCCCCAATAGGATAGGAGTGGGCTGGTGTTTCCTCAGCCTCTCTGGGCAATGGCAGGTACTTTTGGGGCCTGCAGGGACTGAACTGTTGGGTGCCTGTGGTTCCATTCTCACCCCCAAAATGGCAGAAGGAACAATACTCCCTCAACCTCTCAGGTCAACTTCAGGTGCATTTGGTCCATACAGATTAGATTGATGGTCACTCTGGAGGGTCCACCTCCAACACTGCAGGGTAGGTGGGGAGCCACTGCTCCATCAGTATACCAGGGCAACTGTTGGCATTTCTGCCCACACCTAGAGCTGCATCTCTGCCCCAGGCAGGGGACAAAGAGGCATGGAGCTTCATCAAATACAGGTGATCATGGCCTGCATGGCCTGCATTACTACACACAGCTGTGGCTCTGTTCCTACCCCTGCCAGAGGAGAAAGGTGGGAGAAACTTCATTGGTTCCTGGGACAACATGTGCAGCTTCAACCTCTAAAGTTTTCAGTACCAACCTCCACAGCTAAGAGTACCAAATACATACTCAGCTCCTACTACACAAACAGCAATGGAGAAAAGATAAGAAAGGCTTAAACTAAAGAGAGAAACTGTGCCCAGAATGAAAACATCTAGTAAGCCAGATGGCAAGACACCAACAAAAAATTACAATCCATGCAAAGACACAGGAGATATGGCCCAGTCAAAGGAAAGGGGTAAAACTCCAGATGACATAAAGGAGTTTAGACAATTAATCATACATCTTCAAAAAACCTCCCTAATAAATTTGGTGAGATGGCTAAAGAGATTAAGGATATTAAATAGACACTGAATGAGCACAAAGAAGAATTTGAAATTACATATAGAAAAATAGCAGATCTCATGAGAATGAAAGGCACAATAAATGAAATAAAAAATAAACTGGAGACATATAACAGCAGATTTGAGGAGGCAGAAGAAAATATGGATGAGCTTTAAGACATGGCCTCTGAAAGCAAGTATTCAAAAGAATAGATGAAGAAAAGAATGGAAAAAAAAAATTGAACAGGGTCTCAGGGAACTAAATGATGAAAAGAAACATGGAAATATGCATTTCATGAGATTCTCAGAGGGAGAAGAGAAGGGAAAAGGGGCAGAAGGAATATTTGAAGAAATAATGTTACAAAATTTCTCAACCCTATTGAAGGGCATTGATATCCCTGTCCAAGGAGCACAACACACACACATCTGAATAAATCTGAATAGACTAACTCAGAGACACATGGTAATCAGTATGTCAAATGCCAAAGACAAAGTTAGAATTCTAAGAGCAGCAAGAGGAAAGTGATGCATCACATACAATGAATACCCAATAAGATTAACTGCTGATTTCTCACCAGAAACCATGGAGATAAGAAGGCAGTGGTATGATATATTTAAGATACTGCAAGAGAAAAACTGCCACTCAAGAATCTTATATCGAGTAAGATTGTCTTTCAAAAAGGAAGGCAAGTTTAGAATATTCACAGATAAACAGAACCTGAGAGAGTTTGTAATCAAGAGTCCAGCTTTGAAGGAAATAATAAAGGGAGTACTATGGCCTGAAAAGAAAAGACAGGAGAGAGAGGCTTGAAAGAGAGTGTAGAGATGAAAATTATATCAGTAAAAGTACCTAAAAGTTAGAAAGAGTGGTTAAAATAAAATATGACAGATAAAGTCTAAAGGTCAAAATGAGTGAAATAAGAACTGCCTTTAAAATAATAATACTGAATGTTAATGAATTAAACTTTCCAATCAAAAGACACAAAATGGCAGAATGGATAAGAAAATATGTGCCATCTATATTCTGTGTGGAAGAGACACATCTGAGACCCAAAGATACCAATAGATTGAAAGTGAAAGGCTGGAAAAAAGATATTCCATGCATGCAGCAACTGAAAAAAAAAAGGAAAGAAAGAAACTGGAGTAGCTATGTTTATATGAGATGAAAGATGAAATAGACTTTAAAAGCAAAGCTGTTATTAGAGACAAGGAAGGATATTCTATATTAATAAAAGGAGCAAGTCACCAGGAATAAATAACAATCAAATGTATATGCACCTAAGCACGATGTCCCAAATTACCTGAGGCAAACACTTTCAAATATGAGGGGAGAAATTATGTCTCTACAATAATAATTGGAGTCTGCAATACATCACTCTCAGCATTGGATAGAACATCTTTGCAAAGGATCATTAAAGAAACAGAGAGCTTGAATAATATGATAAGTGTACTAAACTTAATACACATATACAGAACATTGCACCCCAAAACAGCAGGATTCTCAAGTACTCATGGATCTTTCCCTGGGATAGAGCATATGTTGGGTCACCAATATCAATAAATTCAATAAGACCAAAATTATACAAAGTACTTTTTCTGATCATAGTGGAATCAATCTGGAAATCAACAAGAGGAAAAAGGGAAAATTCACAAATATATGGAGATAAAACAACACACACTTAAATATTCAATGGGTCAAATAAGAAATTGTGAGAGAAATCAATATATATCTCAAGATGAATGGAAATGGTAACACAACATATCAGAACCTATGGGATGAAGCAAAACAGTGCTGAAAGGGAAATTTATAGCCCTCAATGGTTATATTAAAAAAGAAGAAAGAACTAAAATCAATGACCAACTACACAGCTGGAGGAACTAGGAAAAAAACATCAGACTACTACCAAAGCAAGTAAAAGGAATGTAATAACAAAGATTCTCAAATTGGAACAATAACAACAAAAAACAATAGATAATTACCAAGACTAAAAGTTGGTTCTTCGAGAAGATTAACAAAATCGGCAAACTCTTAGCTAGACTAACAAAGAGAAAAAGAGAGAAGATGAAAATAAATAAAATAAAAAATGAAAATGGGGACATTACTACTGACCCCACAGAAATAGAAAAGATCATAAGATGATACTATGAACAACTATTCCCCAACAAACTAGACAATGTAGATGAACTGAAAAAATTCCTAGGAATTTACGAACAACCTACACTGTCCCTAGAAAAAATAGAAGACCTCAACAAACCAATTGCAAATAAAGAGAGTAAAACAGTCCTCAAACAACTCTTCAGAATTAAAAGCCCATGGCCTGATGGTTTCACAGGTGAGTTCTCCCAAGCACTCAAAGAAGATTTAATACCAGTCTTACTGAGGGTCTTCTGAAAAATTGAACAAGAAGGAATGCTACCAAACTCATTCTGTGAAGCCTATTGGGGTAATATTTTGCCCTAATACCAAAGCCAGATAAAGATATTATGAAGCAAGAAAGTTACAGATCCATTTCCCTAATGAATATGCATTCAAAAGTCCTCAAAAAAATACTCACTAATGGAATCCAACAACACATAAAAGAATTATTCATCATGATCAAGTAGGTTTTATGCCAGGCATACAATAGTGGCTCAACACAAGAAAATCAGTCTGTAAAAATAACACTGTGATATCCTACATATCTATCAGAATGGCTAAAAGAAAAAATTGTGTCTACACCAAATATCAGGGAATCTTCAGAGAAAATGAGTCACTTTTATATTGCTGGCAGCAATGTTAAATGGTACAGCTATTCTGCAAATCAGTTTGGCAGTTTCTTAAAAACTATATGTAAATACCATAAGATCCAGTGTTTGCACTTATGGGTATTTATCAGAGAGTGATAAAATCTTGTGTTTAAGAAAGTATAGTACAGGTTACCAGGTATAAGAGAGGAGATGGCAAAGAGTGGGGAGTTAATAAATAATGGGTGTGGGGTTTCTTTTTGGGGTGATGGGATAATTCTGGTGGTGGATAGGGGTGACCTTAGCTCAATAATGTTGAGATTGATTCCACTGAATTGCATGTTTGGGAGCAGTTGAATTGGGAAAGTTTATGTTGTATATATCTTTCTTCCATTAAAAAAAGAAGGACTAAAGAGACAATAACAGTTAAATGCAATATATGACACTGGACTAGATTTAATAATGAGGAGAAAATATCCAAAATGACATTATTAGGACATTATTGGAATATAAGAATGAAAGCTTTATATCAAAGAAATTTCTCATTGTTCTTAGAAAATGAATATTCATGGAAATATTAAGTATTAAAGAAAAATGATGTATTAAAACTACTCTCAAATGTAAAAAACATTGATAGCTGCATAGATAAAAAGGAGATGGCAAATGTGACAAAATATTAAAAGGTGGTGGATTGGATACCCGGGTGGAAGGTGTATTGGAGTTCTCTAATAGGTTTTGTATTATTTTTGCATTTGTCCTAATAGTTTGAAATTATTTGAAAATAAAGATTATACATAATAATAATAAAATATTTTTGAATAAATTTAGTAAAAGAAGTGAAAAACTTATCCTCTGAAAACTGCAATATAAGAACATAAAATATTCTTATATTAAAACATATAAGAATAAGGCACAGTAATGCACCCAGTTAATTCTAAGCCTATTTTGGAGAGTAGCACCTAAATAGGTATTTTGAATATAAACAAGTGTAAATTCAGAAAAGTAAAAGTACTTCTATTTTCCTTTTAGCTAAAAAGTCATTACAAAAACATGTTTATTCTCATTAATATTTCTCTCTAATTCTCCTAACGATTTCTTCAAGATCTGAATCTGCAAATCTGCAAATTTCAGATTCCCAAATTCTCCCTCTAAACCACATCTCATGCATAAGAAATTGCTGCATTCTGCCTTTAATTTTCTAAGCATTAGCGGTAATAAATTTCTTAATTCGAATATAAGTGTAGATTAAGAATCTCATATCATTGTGTTTTCATGCTAGAGGAAAAAATGCTATATTTTCAGTAATTTAACTTAATTCCTTTAGTATAGGAGACACACTGCTACTTTTTAATAACTCAATGTTTGAAGAAAACTAGTGCCCCAGTATTGGTTACTAAAATCATTGTATTTTAAAAGGAACCAGTGCTCCTTGGAGAAATGGCTGATTCTAGAATAGTGGCAGGAAATATACAACTTGAGCTTGGAGTACCCTGTAGTGCCAGAAAGTAAGTGCTCAAAAAAAAAATAATAATAATAATAATACCCACAATGAGGGAGTGTCCCAAAGAGACACACAAGCCAATTAAAAGAGCTCCTAATGGCCAAAGATGGAACATTTTGAGCAATAAAATAAAGTAGTACTGGGTTATAACTCAAAGTATAAAATAAACATGCATGACTCCATACTGGTATAAATAAATGATTTTTAAAAACAAGTGGATGAGAAGAGATGAATCTCCATGCTATAGAATTTTTAAAAATGCAGTTACTGTGCCCACAATGGAGGAACACATAACTCCCCACTTTTTAAGTATGGGCTACATATAGTGACTTTTTTTCTTACAGTACATTAGGGAAAGAAGGTTAAAAAAGAGTAACTTCACAATGGAGAGATGTGACTTCACAAAGGAGACACTACCTTGTCAGGTGATCAAGCTTAACATCAATAGTAATGAATCATATAGATAGAATGTATCCTTTTTTTTTAAATTTTCTTTTTATTGTGGGTAAAAATCAAATTTTTCACAATACATACCAATATTTGTAAAATGATATATAAATACATATGCATATATGTGCATTTGTTTACATAAATGTTATTTGTTATATATATATAAAAGGTGCTTAGATTACCTAAATATTACTCAGAAATTACAGGGATTCCCAGGTTCCCTACCGCCCACACCTCCAACAACATCCCACACCACCATTCCTCATCCGTGTGAGGAAAATGGCACTTTACCTTTGTAATATCTTCCCAAAACCCATAACTCCTTTCCAATCCTCAGAAAAAGTCAGACAAATTTCAGTTGAAGGACATACTACAAAATACCTTCACAGTACACATCAAAACTGTCTAGATCATCAAAATTATAGGAAATCTGAGAAACTAAGCCTAGAGAAGCCTAAAGATCTGGATCTAAAACTACTCTGAAATTAAAGGTTTATTTTAACAAATTGCCTATCTGTATAGTCTAACCTAAGCACTTCATATTTTGAAGTCATTGACATTTTCTGATGTGCTACTTGTTATAATGTTTATTTTATTTTAATTTTTTACTAAACTAACAACCTGAAAAGTGTTCCCAAGATTTAAAGGCTGGGGTGATTACTTGGAGGAGATATTTCTTTAAATATTTAATTTCTTTTTACTATTTTCAGATGCTATTCAAAGGTTTATGTTATAACATAAAATATACATTTAAGATCACTACCTCATGGTGCTCAATTTTTAATATAAGATGGGGCACAAAATGAAAAAGTAGATAACAAATGAATAAATTATATATTATGTTTAAGTATGATAAATAATGTGTCTGGCTTATTTGACTCAACATGATACCTAAAGGTTCATCCATGCTGTCATATGTTTCAGAACTTCATTCTTTTTTACCACTAAATAATATTCCATTGTGTATATATATATATATATATATATATATATATACCACATTTTATTTATACATTCATCAGTTGAAGGACACATGGGTTGCTTCCATCTTTCAGCAATTGTGAATAATACTGCTAAGAACGTTATTGTGCAACTATCTGTTTTAGTCTCTGCTTTCAGTTCTTTTGGGTACATATGTAGCAGTGGGATTGTTTGGTCGTATGGTAATTCTATACTTAACTTTCTGAGGAATCACCAAACTGTCTTCCACAGTAACTGCACCAGCAATGAATGAGTGTTCTATTTCTCTGCATCCTCTCCAACACTTGAAATTTTTTTTTCTTTGTTTAATACCAGCCATTCTAATGGGTGTGAAATGATATCTCATTGTGGTTTTAATTTGCATTTCCCTTATAGCTAATAAGGTTGAGCATCTTTTCATGTGCTTTCTGGCCATTTGTACATCTTCTATGGAGAGGTGTCTATTCAATGTTTGCCCTTTTTTAGTTAAGTTTTCATTTTGTTCTTAAGTTGAAGGATTACTTTATATGTTCTGGATATTAAACCTTTATTGAATAAGTGATTTGCAAATATTTTCTCCCATTGTATAGGTTATTTTACTTTCATGATAAAGTCCCTTGAGGACTAAAAGTTTGCAATTTTAATTATCTATTTTTTTTCTTTTGTTGCTTGTGCTTTGGATGTGAATTCTAAGAAACCATTGCCTAACACAAGGTCCTGAAGATGCTTCCCTACATTTTCTTCTAGGAATTTGATAGGTCTAGCTCTTATAATATGGTCTTTAATCCATTTTGAATTAACTTTTCAATTTGGTGGTATGAGGTAGGGGTCCTCCTCCTCCTCCTTCTCTTCTTCCTCCTCCTCCTTCTTCTTCTTGCAAATGGATATCCAGTTTTCCCAGCACCATTTGTTAAAGACACTATTTTTTCCCAATTGAGTGGTCTCTGCCACATTGTCAAAAATCAGTTGGCCATAAACATGAGGGTTTATTTCTGATCTCTCAGTTCTATTCCATTGGTCTATATGCCTGTCCTTGTGCCTGTACCATGCTGTATTGATTACTGTGGCTTTGTAATAAGTTTTAAGATTAGAAAGTGTGAGTCCTCCAACTTCATTCTTCTTTTTCAAGATGTCTTTGGCTATTTGGGACCCCTTACTCTTTCATATAAATTTAATGTTTACCATTTCCATTTCTGAAAAGAAGGTTGTTGGAGTTATGGTTGGGATTGCATTGAATTTCTAAATTGCTTTGGGTTGTATTGACATCTTAACAATATTTAGTCTTCCAATCCATGAACACAGAAAGTCCTTCCATTTATTTAGGTCTTCTTTAATTTCATTTTGCAATGATTTGTAGTTTTCTGTATACAAATCTTTTACATTGTTGGTTATATTTATTCTTAGAAATTTATTCTTTTAGTTGCTTTAGTGAATGGAATTTTTTTATTGATTTTTTCTCCGATTGTTCATTGCTTGTTTATAGAAACACTACTGATTTATGGGTGCTGATCTTGTATCTTTTTACTTTGCTGAATTCATTTATTAGCTCTAGGAGCTCTGTTGTGATTATTTTTTTTCAGGATTTTCTATGTATAGGATCATATCATCTGCTAAGAATGTTTTACTTCTTTGTTTCCAACTTGGATGCC
The DNA here is from genome assembly GCA_029593785.1 of Cabassous unicinctus. Classification (NCBI taxonomy): domain Eukaryota; kingdom Metazoa; phylum Chordata; class Mammalia; order Cingulata; family Chlamyphoridae; genus Cabassous; species Cabassous unicinctus. The sequence continues at coordinate 13,317 of JAQZBX010044932.1, forward strand.
TTTCATTTCTTTTTCTTGCCTAATTTCTCTGACAAGAACTTCTAATGCAATGTTGAATAACAGTGGTGACAGTGGGGTGTCCTTGTCTTGTTCCTGATCATATAGGGAAAGATTTCAGTCTTTCACCACTAAGTAGGATGTTAGCTGTGGTGTTTTCATATATGGTCTTTATCATTATGAGGATGTTTCCTTCTATTCCTAGTGCTCTAAGTGTTTTTATAAAGAAGGGGTGCTGGATTTTATTTAAGGCCTTTTTTGCATCGAGATGGTCGTGTGTTTTTTTTCTTCATTCTGTTAATAGGCAATGTTACATTAGTTGATTTTCTTATGTTGAACCCAACTTGAATACTAAGGATGAATCCCACTTGATCATGGTGTGTAATTATTTTAATATGCTCTTGGTTTCAGTTTGCTAGTATTTTGTAGACAATTTTTGCATCTATAATCATAAGTGGCTCCATTTTGTTTTAAATCAAAAGTGATTGTTTTAGGTTGTAAGAGTAGATGTACTTTTGCTTGAGTTCTTTGAAAATTAAGTTAATCATTCTTAATTTCCCTTGATTTCCCTTCCCAACCTGATGATAGGCTAAAATAATTTTAAAAAGTAATTTTTGCAAATACCATCTAGAAATCCTGAGCTTGGATGCCAAATATTATGCTGTGATAGGATTGCAAACTTCCAGATGGCAAAGCAATGAAACTGCTGAAAACAGTGCAAAAAGCATGAAAATGGGTTTTTACTGACCCAGCTGCTGAGGATGAGATGAATAAAGTGTGAGTATGATTTCATGTAACTTAGTGGATTGTGCTTATGACTTGCTGTATCCTATAGGGAAAGGACATAGATTCTTAGATTCTCACAAGGTAAGAGAACTAGGAAATTACTATAAATCTTGCATCCTCATAGGACTGCATTTTTAAGGAAGAATAGACAAAAAGCACATCTATGTTCACGGTGAGATAACAGTGCGCTCTCTGCCTGGATTCAGGGTGAAGCTTAATCTTCCATGAAAAATTAAAGCTCTTATATGTATGCATATTATTCTTCATGGTCCACAGGCACACAACTTCACAAATTAACATAAATATTAATGTCAATTTGTTAATTCTCTTGGGACACCAATTCGAAGGAAATATTACCAAGCAAAACAAAATGAAGGGAGCACACTTCCATAATGTATACAGAAACTAGTTTTAAAATGTAAATAAAATAGTCAAAGAGATTCCTTAAAAGCGAGGTAATAATTTAAAATTACAAAACACAGGAAGTAATAATCCATCTTCAACAATATCAATATATACAAGAACATTAACATTAGCAATCAAAAACTTAAGATGCTGATAAAACAATCTGAATAAATTTATAAATTCAGTATATTTAAATATTTTAACGTCACAATTGAAGAAACAAATATCCAAAGGAGGTAACATGAAGGACTAACAAATTTGGAAAATGTAAGAAAGAAAACTTAGAATTTAAAAAAAAATCATAATTAGAATTAAACACTGAGATTGACATACAACATAGAGCAACATAGTGAGCTGAACAATAAATTTGAAGAAAAAAGAATAAATAAAATATATGTGAAAGACAGTTGAGGAGAAAAGTAGAGTAGAATGACACAGTCTAATATAAACATAGAATTTCTAAAATGTGTGACAAGGATTAATGATGTGAGCAGCAGGAAATGTTTGAACAATTTCTCAGAATTTTTGAAAGACATAGGTTCTAGAGTCAAGAAATAAAATAAGTCCTGATTAAAAGAAATACAACTGAGTCTATTCATGGAAAACTTATGGTAAAAATTTAAGATAGCACGAGCAAAGATGAGGATGCAAACAGAGAGTATTTTACCTGTCAAAAGACAATCATAGACTTCACAAAAGCTACAATAGATTCCTGAAGTTAATAGAATATATTTTAATTTTGAAGAAAAAACAAATTTTCAATTATTTATTTTATATTTTAGTTTCAAGGGTAAAACAAAGACAATTCAAAACAAAGCTGAGATGAATTACAACATTCACATTTGCTTGAGGAAAAAAGAATGAATGCAGTGGAAGATGTAGAGAAATAATAAAACAATGGAGAGTAAATGAGTCAATAAACATGTCTGTAATTCCAAACACACACTGATTGTAAAATAACAATAAAAAATGACTAATTTTGAAGACAATAAATAAGTTGTAAATAAAATCTTCAACCAAATAATATGGGAGATGGGAAAGAGATTATTTTACTTAAAATATTTTGAATACATTTTATGGTTCCAGATAGTAGACATAATGAGTAAGTTTATGCTTTCGTATGTCAAATATTTTTGTAAAAGATTTTAAATAATCACTAAAAGTATGGAAATAAAATTTGTAACTTTAAAATCAATGGAAAAATTAAGAGTAGCGAACTTGAAATTCAATCAGACAAAGGAGAATAGATGAGAAACTACCAGTAATCATAATAAGTGTAAACTTAACTCACAAAGTACGAATACTGTAAAATTGTATGTCAAAAATATACAGCTACACTTAGTCTAAAAAAGCATAAATAAAACATAGTTACATTGATATAGATTACAAATTTTTTAAAAAATAGAAAAAAATGTTTTACCAAGTACATAGTAACCAAAAGTTAGCTGGTAAAGTGACAATACCACATACTTCAAGAAAACAAGCAATAACAAGACCAATAAAGATACCTACAGTAATAATAAAAGGAGTGTAGCAGTTTGATATTATTTATGAATTCCTAACAGAGATATAGATTATGTTTGTAAGTGGTCTGTTCCTCTGGGCTTGATACCCTTTAATTGTATTAGATTCAGTTGAGACATCTTTGATTAAATTATGTTAGATTAGGGCTTTGATTTGACCGCATCATTAGGGTAACTCAGAGTTGAGTCCCTGCCCCCTTGGTGGGCTATATAAATGGACACTCACTCAAGGAGAAGACAGAATAAGATACATATGTGAAGAGAGAGCTCCACAGACATGGAAGAGGAGAGGACTTTGATCCTGCGGCCTGGGGAAGAGAAATGAGCCATTTGCCTGATAGCTTACAGCTGACCTTGTGAAGAGTCCAGAGCAGCTGACCCTGGAAAGAAATTTGCCCTCCAGCCTACAGCTCAGATTGGAAGAAGCTGAGCCCATTTAGACTTAAGAGGAAGAGGAAGGCTGAACCCTAGCAGACATCACCCACCATCTTGCTTCAACACGTGGCAACAGACTTTGATAAGGCACTAACCTTGAGTTGAACTCTCTAGAACCTTGTAACTGTAAGCTTTCACCCCAAATAAATACGCTATATAAAGGCCAATGGATTTCTGGTACTTTGCATCAGCACCCCTTTGGCTGACTAATACAAGGAGTATTCACTAAGAAGAAATAAGCTTTCTGAACTTGTATGTGCCTAACATATCCTCCAATATTTAAAACAAAATCTTAACAGAATTATAAGAGAAATTGACAAGTTCATACCTATTTCAAATATTTGTGTAGAATATTAACATAATACATTCACAGGTTTTTTAAGAATTCTTAATCCAACAATTGGAAAATGTGTAATCTTCTCAAGCACACATTGAACATATTTAAATATTGAATTTTAAATACATATCATGCCATATATCAGCAAATATCAACAATTGATATAAAGTTTGTATATTCTGACATAACTTCTGTCAAATTAAAAACATAAACAGAAAACCACCACTATGTAATTGAAAGATTTAAGAGATGTTTTCTAAATAAATATATAATCAGGTTGAAATTCAAGAAATATTTAGGAAAAAACAGTTACATATTAAAACTTATGAAATGCAGATAAGTTGCACTGGTGATGATATTTGGAGTTACTAAATATGTAAGAAACACATAAATACTAATATTAATAAACAAATAACTTAATGAGTTAGTAAGCTAGAAATAGAAACATCAGAAATATTTCCAAAGTAAGGAAATAATAAGGATAATGACAGAATTGCATAAAAGTGATTAAAAAAAAATAGAGCTCTATCAAACCAAAAGCTTACCTTTGAAAACACTAATGACATAAATGATATTCAGGCAAGACTGTTCAAGGGAAAACAGCATGAACATAAACTATCCTAAGAAGAGGAAAAGGTAAATATGATTATATATACAGAAGATTCATGATATTTGATAGCCTGGAGGAAATGAAAAATTTCCTAGGAAAAATATAATCACAAAAACAGAGTCAATAATAGGAAACAGGCATACTTCTATTTCTATTTATACACACATATATTATATATACTAATAATACTGATAATACTAATATATACTAATAATACCTATATATATATTAGTATTTGTGAATCTATGTGGAATATAATGACAAAAAAATTAGTATCATATAGTTTTATTAAATTTCTTTATTTTTAAAGAAGCTTTAGATTACATAAATGTTACATAAAAAATATAGGGGATTCCCATATACTGCATCTTCTCTCCCTCCCACACTTTCCCACATTAACAACATCTTTCATTCATGTGGTTCATTTGTTACAATTAATGAACACATATTGAAGCACTGCTCCTAACCATGGACTATAGCTTACAATATAGTTCACACTTTACCCCACATAATTTTATAGGTTTTGACAAAATGTTTAATGGCCTGTATCTGTAATTGCAATGTCATGCAGGACAATTCCAATGTCATGAAGGACAATTCCAGTGTTATGAAGGACAATTCCAATGTCCCCAAAATGCATCCATGTTAAACCTATTCTTCCCCTTTCTTCCCCTCAGAACCTCTGGTGGCCATTGCCTTTATATCAATGATATAATTTCTTCTATTGCTAGAATAATAATGAGTCTATAATAGAATACTAGACTTATAATAATAAGTCTACCTTAGTCCATTTTTATTCCCCAATTTTGAGGATTTGGGGATGGTGATGCCCACTCTATTTCTGACTGAGATGGGGCTTTGATTCCATGCAGAAGATGGATAGAACTGTCTTGTTGCAGTTGTAGATACTCTATGTTTTTTGGGATAGGCCATTGTCCATCATCATCCTTTTGTTAGTTGTCCTGGGTGAGTTCAATGAACTGGAGAGTAGGTGTCACAACTCTGCTGAGATTCAGAGTCCAATTGGCATATGAACAGACTGAATATTTAAGTCTTTGGCACATATATTTAACAAGTATAGTGCTAATTATAGGTTCAAATAAAAGGGTCCGAAGAGCCATGTGTAGGGAAATAATGGGTCTAATTCTGGTACATTGGGGAGCATATATTCCAAAACAAGGTCCACTGACAGCATGCTGAATTCCTGAGACTGTCTACCCTGCTTATGGAGTCTAGATATCTCTAGAATCCTAGGAGCCCCACTATTTGAAGCACTGTTTACTGTGGCAGTCAATGAGATCCCACTGAGACTTGCATAAGCATAACCTCAGGAATGACCTCCTGACTCACTTTGAAGTCTCTTAGCCGTAAAAACTCACTTGTATTTAATATTTCCCTCTTTTGGTCAAGATCTTTGTCCAGATGCATTGCTAGTCCACACTTGATAATAATCCCTTGGTGCCAGGGAGGCTCATCCCTGGGAGTCATGTCCCATGCCACAGAGAAGATAGTGTGTTTATATGCTGAGTTTGGTTTAGAGAAAAGCCACATTTGAGGAACAAGGAGGCTTTCAGGAGGTAACTCTTAGGAAATTTATAACACTGGCTAAGTTTCATTTTCACAAGAAAAAGTTCATGAGTACAATCATCCATGTCAAGGGACTGGTGTAATTGTCTGTTCTCATTGCTGGGCAATGCTCATGTACTCAGGGGATTCTTGCTGCTCTATTAGAAAATGTAGGAGGATTCCACAGGATGAGAATTCAATATTCTTTCAGTTATTGTGTCATATAGTTTTAAAGAGGGTTCTGTCAAACAATTTAAAAATAGGTAAGCCCTACCTAATACAATGGCTTCAGAGTACAAGATAAAAGAGAAAACATATCCACATTATTTTATGATTGTAGTAAATATCTTGAGATAGTAAAGTTTGTAAAAGAAAAGTTATAGACAATCAATCTTTTTCAGGCATATAGAGACAAAAATCCCACTTAAAATATTTGAACATTTAAAGTATTTGAAAACACAATAAAATATATTAGAAAATAATTCATGATTCATAACAGTTTGGTTGCATTTTATCAGTTTTTTTCTTCATCACATAAAATTAAAGGAATAAAACCATACGATTATTTCAATTGATTAAAGAAAAACAAATGATAATATTAACAACTCTAATAAATTAAAAATAGCAAAAGCTCTTAGTAAACTAGAAATAGAAAGAAACTTAACAAGTGGAAAGACTATCTAAACCTCCAATAAATATCAGATTTAATATAAAAATCATTGAAGCATTCCTTGTAAACACAAGATTGAATAAGAAAGCCAGTAAAATAAACTCATAGTATAAAAGCTGTAATCACTAGATGATGAAGAGACACTGGGATCTGGTTATGATAATTACTCTAGAACATAGTGTCTTTTGTGACCTGACTTTGAAACCTTAGCATGCACCCAACTTTGGGCAGACTCCCTATGGGAAACAACTCTTGACTGTCATTTTATCTCCAGGGTTTTCCCTTACCTATTCCTAACTGTGACATCTTTATATCACATACTCTGTTTCTGATACTAATTAGACATTTTTAAAAATGTACAATTCCTACTCCTTGTTAAAATAGACTCTACATAGTGAAGGAAGATATAGTGTGAAGTCAATACCCAGGAGATTTGCCATTAAAATATATATATATACATATATATATATATATACGAAATAATATATAATATATAGAGAGAGAAAAGAAAATTCTCATCCAGTCAGGAACTTGGGAACCTATGCATAGGCAGATGGAATTTAAAGAATTTATTGAATCAATTGAAAGAGGAAATTTTGGGTAATGAGGGTTATATGGAAATCCATATGAAGAAATTTCTGATAATGAGGTGACTTGAGTGACTTTGTCTTGCTCTGTTTATAAGCCAACATTTTCTGAGGTGACTCAGTTGTGCCATAAAAACTCATATGTGGGGATTGGAGGAGAGATTTGGGAGTGGGGGAAGTATGGTCTTATACTGAAGCCAGAAAATATTTTACCCACAACTGAATAGGTAAGGATGATGGAGGTAGCATTGGAAGGCTGTTATTATATGCCATTATTTACAATGACAGAAAGAAAAAAGATCCAGACAGGAAAGATGGATTTTGAATGCCTGGCAAAATTTGGAGTTGCCTAAGAAGAGCTCAGCTGGTGTATTTCCCTATACTTTCCTGCTTATGAGATTTGAGATGCAGAGGAATTTTCCTTATGTCATCTAAATATGAACTATATGTTTTCTGGGAAAATATAATTACCAATATAGATCCTTAAAAATTTGGTGAAATAATAAAAGTAGACACGTGGAATGCAGCCAATGAACCAACTATTAAAAGTTTAATAATTTCAACCTACACATCCTTTAGGGCAAACTTTACCAAATGTTCATGGAACAGATACTGCCTATTCATGTTCCTGAGCACAGAAAAAAAGATGGAAGTGTCCTAACTCATTCTACGAAATAAGTACAATCAAGGGAACTTTAGCACAAATAGATGGACTATAAGCTAATCAAATTCTTGAACTTAGTTTCAAAATACTACATAAAATAGTAGCAAATTGAAACAAGCAGTAAATTTATAATTGCAAATATAGAATTGCCTACATATTCTTACAGAGTGTATCCTGGAAATGTAAAATTTGATTAACATTAGAAAACCTGCTAATCAAATCTTTTCATTAACAGATTTAGGTGAAAAGAAAATGTGATTATTTCAATATATGCTATCTTTTAAAAAATATTTGATAAAATTCCATATCTAGTCCA
>JAQZBX010044933.1:0-21214 GCA_029593785.1 Cabassous unicinctus
ATTTCAAATAATGTATAACTTCATTTTATCATTAGAGAAAAGCAAATATTTTTGAAAAATATGCTACTACTACAGGTCTATTAGAGTGGCTGAAAGCAAAAAATTGACAAAACCAATTGGCTGTGATTTGAAACAACAAAAACTCTCATTCATTGCTAATGGGAATACAAAATGGCACTACCACTTTGGAAGACAATTTGGTAGTTTCTTACAAAGGAAAACTTTGTATTGCCATACCATCCAGAAACCATGCTCCAATGCATTTACCAAAATGATTTTAAAACTTATATCCACACCCAAACTTCCACATGAATGTTTACAACAGATTTATTCAGAATTTGCTGACCTAAGTAACTTTGGAAATAACTACAGCCTGTAAGATAAAAGGTAACCGTAACACTATACTCTAGACAATAAAGTTATTTCCCACAGGGATGTGATTTAATAATTCTAAAGCTACTGTATAGGTATAGTATAATTGAATAAGTAAGTAAATGAATAGTGAGTGGTGGCAGCCAGGCTTCTCACTGATAGGATGGGAGGTTGTAGACAAGTAAAGGAAGAAGACTAGAGTAATCCATATTGTAATGGATTATAATTTGAGACATTAGAAAGAACTCATACTTAGTTTAATATAGATATAGATGGTTAAGTAACATCAACAGTGATGTCATATTGATAATATGTGACAAGAATGGCACTTTATATAAAGTAAGCTTTCTCCCTAAAACCCATAATCCCAGTCTATTAACAAAAAATGGCACAAGAAGTTCAAATGAGGAACATTTCACTAAATAACTGGTCCGGTCTCCTCAAAAGTTCCATGGCCAAGAAATAAAAGTCTTTGAACTATTATAGATTAAAAGATACTGAAGAAACATGACAATCCAGGAAAAAGTATATATAACTGTAAGGGATAATATGGAGACCATTGCTAAAATTTGAATACCAGCAGGGTATGAAATAATAGTATTTTGCCAATGTTAAAATTTTTAATTTTGAGAACAATCAGAGTTATGTATGAGAATGCCCTTTGACCTTAAGAAATGCACACTAAATTACAAGGGCTTAGAGGTCACAGTGACTTCAAATTAACTCTCAAATGCTTTAGAAAAGTACATGCATCTATATAAGTGGGGGAGAGAGAATAAAGTGTAGGTGGGAAGCTTTTTTTTACTACTTTTGTACCTTTGGTAAATTTAAAATTAAATCAAGAGGCTTAAAATTAAATTACCATAAGGAGATATGCCAAATAAAGCCATCTTTACATCTCATAAACCTTTAGGTTAGGCAAATAAAGAACTGTAGAGAAATAATTTTTTAAAGAGAACTCCCCTTTAGGAAGGAATAGGAAAATGCAAGTTAAATAATAGTGCACAGTAAAGTGACGCTGAGGAGAGATCACCTTGACTAGAACCATGGCAGCATGGAAAGAGGTTGGCATCTGCAGTTTCATTACAACCAATGTAATTTTTTTCCTGCCATCAGTAGGGCTGATGTTAGGGACCTGCCCAAGCACATCCTAGAGCCAAAATGAGAAGTAATGGCTTCATTTAAATTTCAGATAATTCTTTCCTGGCCAAGGGAGAGAGAAGAGGAAAAAAATGAAAGTGTTAGTAGGGGAGTTAGGAAGTTTCTTTGACTACTATAACACAAGGCACTTTTAATGGATGTGTTTGTATATGCTTATATTTACCAAGGAGCAAGTGATTAATTTACCTATTTGATAAGCACATACTCACAAGAAGAAATATTTAACTTAAAATTGAAATATAAATTAAATAGCCACATTTAATTTCGATAACTGTATTTATCCTGGGTCAAAATCCAAGTAATAAGGGTGCTTCTGGACAAAAGCAACATTCAAAAGTTTTGAATAAGGGAAAGTTTCTGTAAGTGACAATTTCTGTTTTCAACTCATTTTGTAACTGGTTATATAATCATAAAACCTGTTGGTGTGAACCAAAGGAACAGTTTATTCATGAAATATAAATTATTTCTCAGCTACTCCATGCTTCTTCCTCTGCCATCTCTATTAGAGCTAATTTGTGTAACTCTTGTATTACTTGGAATCCTTTGAGCCTGCAAATAACATTGTAATTATTACTTTGAATCTTCAAAAAAACTTTGTCAAATTTGGCAACCTCCCACAATTTTGTATGTAATTCTAACTCTGGGTTGATTGTCTTTATCATGATCTCAAAAAAAAAGAACATGGTTAATTGAAGGAATGTTATTAGTACATTACTTATTGGTATTTTCCTCAGATTACTTATATATATATATATATATATATATATATAAAGTCAATAAGTATATTAAAAATATCAATTGAAAATATCAAAATATCTCTATGCAGATATCAAGAATCACTGCTATGAAGAAAGCTATGTTAGCTTTGTTTATGAAATGGTAGTGCATTAATCTATGTGAATATATCTACATTTTTCCCCTCTTAAGAAATCTCTATACTGGACTGTGAGCTTTCCAAAGAAGGGACCATGTTTTATCCACCTTTGTAATTACAGCATTTAGTACAATATCTGGACATCGTAAACACTGAGGATGAAATAAAGGAAGGAAAACAGGAAGGCAGGAAGGCTGGTAGGATGGAGGGAAGGAGGGAGGGATGAGGGAGGGGGATGGAAGGAGGGAGGATAGAGGAATAGCAGTTGGTTGAGTGGGCAAGTAGGTCTTCTGAGATCAGGCAAACTAAATTTCATTTTCGTGATAATATTTTGAATGGGAACAGCTTTAATAGTCCCCAAGTTACTTGGTAAGCAGTATTCTTAAATTTAGGGTAAAACCAAGGACCATGTGATCTTGAGGATTTGTCTTAGGTAAGGTAGTTAAAGAGCAAAATTCTTTGGTTTTGCAGTTTAGTATTAATTTAAAGATAACTTGTATGGTATGAAAGATTTGGAGGTTCCAAAAATATGGAAGGAGATATGAGCTCCCATTCCGTTTTCTTTTTCAGAATTTTCTTGGCTGTTCTTAGTAAGTAGTCAAGTATAGAGGCTGGGGGTATGAGTTTGAGACCTTGTCATTCATCAATCTCTTTTCATTCCCAAACACTTGCTACTGTGAGTTAAGGTGTCAGTGCCAGAATTGTCAAACTTTATAATTTTTGCCCATCTGTTGAATGTGTAAGTCTGTCTCCTTCAGAGTTTCATTTTAATTTATCTGAATCCAATGAGATGAAGCATCTTTTATTTTGTTATTGTTCATTTACATTTAAATATTGGTAAAGCTATCATCGAGATCTTTTGCCCTTTTTCATATAAATGTCTTTTCCATTTTGATTCAGATAGATTATTCTGCCTTTGTTTTTTTTTTGAGGTTTTAGAGTTGATCACTTAGCTCAGTTATTTCCAAATTTTCTTGAGTTTTTTGTCCTAAAATAAAAATAAATATGAATTACCTTTAAGGTATCATTTTAGCAATATTATAAATATTTGATTTATAAAAAGTATCTAATTTTTATAATCATATGTACATTAGCTATATTATATTTAGGTTTTAAAATATTTCAAAAGATAAATTTTCTTAAACTCTCTTTTCACTGTTGAATTTTATAATTTAGCTTTATGATCTGAAAAGTGTGCTTGAAAACAATGCATTGTCTCTATTTCGGGAGTACAGACTTTATTATATATTTTTAAAATCAAGATTGTTAATTGTGTTGTTCAAATCTTCAGAAATCTATTCATTTTTGCATCTATATTAGTTTTTTGAAAGATATATAGTCATTATCAAGTTTGGATTTTTTTTGCACCTTAAATTTTGTGGTTGGTTTTCTTTTATGATGATATACTGTTAAGACATTCATGACTGTTTTATATTTGGAGAAGGTTTCTCTATTATTGTTTAATGATCCTCTTTATACTTTAAGTGAGTTAATCCAAAACTTAATTTGCTAATAATATTAATAAATTTGCCTCCTTTTTTTTACTGTTTGCTTCATGTAAATTTTCCTGTCTTCAATTTAGAAATAATCTCTGTGATTCTGTTTTAGTGGCCCTCTTAAAAGCAGACTGCTTTTTTTAAAAAAAATCAAAAAGGGTAGTTGATAGTAATAGTAGACTATTATATTAACATTTGTTTGGTAGCTAATACCTTTGGACTTGTTTCTATTACCTTTTCTGCTGTTTTCTTTGCTTTTCCTCTATACCACTATTCTTGTCTTATTTTAAATTTATTAAGACTTCTTTTTTCTCCGTCCCCTTTTCCTTCTGCTCCCACTGGCTTAAAAATTGCATCACAGATTTACTTACTCTTCATGTTATCGTTAATTTGTTAACAAGCATATTTAACTTCCTGTTTCTGTAATTGGGGTATATGTTGCAGTAATGGATTTTAATTTGTTCACCCTTCCCTGTACTCTCCTCAAAGGGTGACTCTGGGCATGGATAGTGACTTGCTTGGGCTTACTGGACTAAAGTAAATCAGATGTAAGCAGAAGCTAAAAATATTCTTGTGCCCTGGGTCTTGTTTTCTCTTGATCCTGGGAAACATTTGACTACCATGTGAAATAGCCCAGGTTAGCCTCTGAGAAGATGAGTGCGCATGTGAAAAGAGGCTCTGGCCGTCTTAATTGAGTTCCCAGGAATAGGAGGAAGACTTTCCTGGACCTTATATCCCATCAAAGCCTGCTCAGACCAGAACTGCTCAGCCCACCCACAAAGTCATGAGAAATATAAGGAGGTGTAGTGTGAAGCCACTGAGTTTTGAGGTAGTTTGTAATGCAGCCAAAGCAAACTGATGCATAAATGAAGGATATGTTTCCTCAGTATCTTGATTCAAATGTATTGTTTGGTTTAATTAATCAACACTTCTTCCTTTCTGACTTTTTAGTATATTTATCCAGTCCCAGTTGACAACCACCTAGCCCTTCACTTGCCCTTTTATACTTGTTAAAGAAATTCAGCAAGAGATTGATGTGAGTTTCTTTTTAAAATAGTCCCATTAAATAAATATACATTCACAAGTTATGATAAGAGGAGACTTGTGTCTCTCATCAAGACAACTTTGCCATATCATTTATATTCACTTTCTCATGATGAAGTGGTCATCTTAGACCTTGATGCATTTTTCTCTTTGGCAGCTGTCTCTTTATGAATTTTTCTTTCAGTAGATTACATATACACAGACTTAATTATTTCTGTTTCTTAGTTTTTGATGGTGATCTATAAAGGAGAAAAAAATTAGAGTACCTGAAAGTATTGCAATTGAATTTCCTAAAACAGAATTTTCTCCCCTTAGACACATCACATTCCTCTTTTCTGCTCTAGATCATCTTTGGGAAAAGCATAGCTGATTTCTTTTTTCTCCATAGATTCCATTCATTCCTGTAATTTTAATATGTGACAGATGAAATTAGACAGATGGAAAATACCAGTTGGAAAGAATGGCTAAACCTCTCAAAAAGTAAAAAGCATTAAGAAAATTATATATGATACAAAGATGAAAATTGGAGTAAAAAAATAAAGATTAGGAAATTTAATATAACATTTACTTTTAGGCATAGCAATTGTTTGCTATTAGTATTAATAGAAAGCATATAGTGTTGGCATGGCAAGCAAAATGCATTTTGCAAACTAACGTGGAATAGGCTGTAAAACACAAGCCAATTATCATCTATTTAAATGTGTTTTCATCTTTTCAGTTTTTTTGTCTCCAGGTCAAAAAATTTAAAGTAATTTCCTTTGGAGTTCATTGTGAATTCTCATATTGTGGGCATAGATACCACCAGTGGACTAGATTACATATGGTAAAAATATATCATGGACCCAGGATTTTCTTCTAAATTTATTTCAGTGTAATTCCTGTTTCCTCTTCTTAGCAATTCACAAATACTAAGCCTCAAATTATGCCTACAAAGTAAATAATCTACGTTACTTAAGTAGTATTTGTTTTTAATTAAAAAGATTCAGCCCTTAATTCCTTCAAGTCAAAGTTCAAGCTATTGAAAGTCAGGCATTAAGCATTGCTGATCCAGATTAGGATAATTCAATGCAAACCACATACAGCGTAGTTTGAACAAAGGTTACTTGTCTCATGATTGGAACGTAAGTGGTATGAGTTAATGATTCTCTGCTCTTAATTGCTGAATTATGTTCTAGTTTGTAAAGCCTGTTGAGATAAAAAAAGATTTTTGAGGAGATAATCTAATATTTTTCAAAAGACATCATGTGTCATTTTGACATTCAACATTTGTTACAACTGATGTTTATATTCCTTCAATAAAATTTTCTTATTTTGCCTGATACATGCAAAGTACACTCTAGATGCTGAAGATACCAATGATATTTGATCCATATCCTCGAGGAACTAAGAGACTAGTAGAGAGAATGAGTAATCACAATGTAATTTTGTAAATGCTGAATGATTATGAATGTGAGATTCAGGTTAGTTGTGGGAGGTACAAAAGAGTGGTATGAGTATGGTTGAGATTCAAGGAAAGAAAAGGAAAGAAGACATCACAAGTGAGCATTACAGAGCATGGGACACAGCATAATATCACGAGGCAGAGCATTTTATTTTTGGAAAGTATGCATTTTAGGGCTAAAAAAGATTCAAGATAATCTATTGGTCACTCCTTTTCATTTGATTTTAGGTGTTCTGCTCCTAATGCCTTTAGGGATAGGCAACGAATTATGTTAGTCATTACACAAGACACAAAGCAGTCCATAAAAATTATTCCCTATGCTTTCATTTCCACAGTAAAAGCACTCGGTATATGACACGCTAATGTTTGGAAAGCCAGATATCAATAAAAAGTCCATTAAAAGAGAAAGGCTGATTACTAATTGATTTACTGCACTTCATTTTCCTGTTCACTAAAATACAAAGTCCAAAATGAATATCACAATGCTTATGTCAGTATGTAAACTCTTACTTTGGTTGTGTGTATGGTAGGGGGGAGCTGCACACTCACCAACAATGTTTGATTAATAAGGCACAGGCATCTGAATATTTTCAAGGTAGATTCTAATCATTCATACCATTCTTTGTTCTAGCTAATTTAATTAAATTTCAAAGACTGTGTCTTAAACTGATTAGATCAAATTTTATGCTGGGTTTTGCTGAATAATATTTTTCAGTGAATACATTTTCTAGGAAGCAATTAATGGATACAATAACATAATATAGATATTTGGATAACATCTTTCCTTCCTTGATTACATATTTTTTGTAAGTAATATGTATATGAATACTGTGAATATCTATTTACAAGACCATAGTAAAACCAATGTACGTGTCCTTGTTAGGTAATATATTGGTCTATATTTGGTGTTTTCAATCTAAGTGAATGAAGGTCAGTATGTATCCATACTTTGTGTGAAATTCCCATTTTGCAAATTAACTATTGTTTTTTTATCTAATTCATCATCCTAAACTCCAAGGAAACTGTTCTCAACAAGGTAACGTTTATTCAGTTATGGTTACCTATGACTTGAGGAATAGGAAGATGAAAGTATTTAAAATCGTGGGACAGGATAAAACGATCCAGGAGTGATATAAATTGAGAAGAGGATCCACAACAGAGTTAGAGAAGGAGCAGCCAATGAAATAGAAGTAAAATGAGGGAGGATGGTATCAGGAAAAAGAAAAAACACGTATATTTCATGAAGGACACAATGGTCAACTCTATCAAATACATCTGAGAGGCTGAATATGATAAGGTAATGAATTCATTATTGGAGTTTGCAAAATCGAATCGCTGGTGACTTTGACAGTCGCTATCTCCACATGATAGCAGTGTAGTGACATATTGTAGTGATTTGGAGAGAGACTAAAAGGTGGAAAAGACTAAAAGGTGAAGAAGATAGCAATGTAGTGACATATTGCAGTGAATTGCAGAGAGACTAAAAGTTGAAGACAAGCCTTTTGATATATTTTGATGCAGAGAAGAACATAGAAATGAGACAGAAGCCATTTAGTCATAATAAGATGGTCAGTATTAGAACACGTTTGATGCTGATGGAGTCCATCCAAAAGCAACAAAGAAATACATTGCGTAGCAGATTAAGAAGAATTTTCCTCTTTTTCCTCCATTTTCTCCATTTTCCCTGTGGAAAGGAAATTAGAACCAGAGCAAAATAGAGAGTTGTGTCATAAAGAGCAAAAATTATTATGTTGTAAAAGAAAGAAATGAAGAATAAAATATATCCAGGTAAACTGGGATATTTAATAATCAAAAGAAGGGAGCTTTCATCTGGCTGCTTGATGTACAATCTTCAGCGATCATGAGAACTAGTAGTTAGGAAGTGTTAGAGGTAGAAAAATATACTCGCTAAGCGTGGGAAAACACATTTACCAGAGGAATTTTGTCAGATATTCAGGAGGTGTTTAGAGCCTGTTTAAATTTAGAGTCATATATATGAAGTGAAACCTGCCTGCACAATCATGAGATTTTATCCTGGAAAATAGTTGCCTGTAACTAGGGAATTTGCCAGGCAAGTAAGATGGACAAGAGGATGGCAAAGGAGCTGACCATGTTAACAATGGACGGTATGATTATAAGGATGGTCCTATAATTTTAAAGGTGAGCCAGGAAAGATGGGTAATGAATAGATGGTGGAGCCAGATTGGGGTCCTGTTGGGGCAGAATACCTGTTGGACGAGGCATAATGGAGGAATCATTAGCATGGTATTACTTATCCATTTTCTCCCATTATACTGAGCACTGAATTTTGACCATATCTGCTTCAGTGCTTATATGTATATCCATATATCCATACTTATATACATATAAGTATATCCATACTTATATGATTGGAGCACAGTAATTATCCAATAAATGCTTCCAAGTGTATTTTCACTCTAAAAAAGAAGAGTGATGTCTGATATAGACATTCAATTAAAAGATTTAATTCTTTCTGATTCTGTTTTGTGCTTATTTCTCAGACATTGAAGGGAATGTGTGCCTCATGAAGAATTCGGAGTTTTCCATGGTCATATAAAGGCACGAATGGGAGAAAATAACCAGAAAAAAAAAGATAAAAATAACTCATTTAGACTCTCCCATCACCAAAATCTGCACGTTAATCACAGGCGATTTCTGCTAACCTAAGCTTCAGTTTCCCTTTGAAGTATGCTATATCGTGGAAAATTACCAGTTAGAGTTCTAGTCTCATCTTTGACAATAAAAACATGGTGTAATCATGGGCAAACACCTTAATATCTAGATTGCTTAATATCTAGGCATATATCTTAGTAATATTTTTCCATAAAAATGAGTTCTTATATTTTCATTTACAATTTTTGCCATCTAAAATCACTAGTGATTTAACACACACACATATATTCGTATATAAATTCATGGGTTATTGGCATGATTGTAGACAAACAGCACATTATTTTGGGAATATGTAGGGCTTTGTTCCTATCTGGTAACTTTTATTATAATTGTATCTCCTGAGGGACATTTTTAAAGCATAACCAACCTCTTAAGTGTTATTCTGGTATCTGTGACTTGAATCATTTTAATTCACAAAACGTTGACATCCATTTTAAATGTTATAACCTCATAACACTTTTCTTTGTTGTATGTTCTGTACATAGAAGAACAGAGGAAAAAAAGAGAAGCACATATGTTCTGTTGTCTACATAGAACAATTGAAAAGGAAGGAGAGAGTATAAGTAGAAAATAGAATAACACTGTCCTGTAAAGTGGTACAAAATGATTTTTCAAGAGAATTGTGATGCTTATTGTAACAAGGCTATGGTTTTTACTTTATTTAATATGTCCATTTATGTTTCTCAGTTTTATAAATAAAAAGCACATTCTTCCAAAAGTCTATTTTTATTATACATGTCCTAAACCTCTAGGTGTTTTGAGTATATATAGATTCCCTCATCCATTAAGGTAAAATTTGATATTTTTGCATACTTATTATCTCCTATTATGCTTTAGTATCTAATATACTTCCTATTAAAATAAGTATCTAGTGTACCTCCTATTATTTCAAGCTAGGCCCTCCCAAATTTACTCATTCATTCTTTCACTTATTCATTCACTCTTTTGTTTTTTTCTTTTCATAAATATGAATTGGCTATTTACAGGCACCAGGCAAAGGAGTTACAAAAGTGATTGAGACCCATCAAAAACCTTAAGCTTATGTAGCTTCCATTCTAGTTGGGAAAAAACTGAAGAGGAACACTTAAAAAAATAAGTAAATAATTTGTGATGATGATTGTGCTATAAAAAAAATTTTTGGTAACAATACAGAGAGAAAATGGTCAGGAAAGGCTTTTCTTAGGAGGTGCCATTTGAAATCAATTCTGAATAACAAGAATGGAAAAGGTGTGTGAAATTCTATGGAAGAACAGAGAGAAAGTCAGAGGTTGAAAAAATCTTGACATTTTTGATAGACAATTGAGAATGTAGTTATTGTTAGAGAGAGGATAAGAAATGAAGGGGTAGGAAAGTCTTGCATCATAACAACCTCTTTGCCCATGTTAAGGAATTTGTATTTTATTTTATTCACTTTGGGAAGGCAAGTTATAAACCAGGGAATAATATGATGTGCTTTAATTAGTCACTTTAGAATCTGGAGGGAGAATCATTCAGAAGTCTATTATAATGGTTTAGGCAAAAGATTATGGTGATTTAGACTAAGTTGTGACAATGCTTACTAAGGTGTTCAATGTAGAAATTGGGAAAGAGAGGGATAAAATAATTATAATGGATCCATAGGGACTGGCTGCTTAGAGAGCCATGTTGACATGGATTCTGAGGCACAGACAGAACTTGGGGTAGGGGTGAGGGCAGGCTGGCTATAATTAATGAGTAATACCATTGATTCCAGAAAGGGAAGGGACGCTTATTTTGCCACATTTTACCAAGGTGTGCTGAAGTTAGGATGGAAACATTGAGTTCCATAACAGGCAGAGAAGGCTCTTGGTTTCAGGAAGACCCTTGAGCCTTCTTTTCCAGTAAGAATGTTTGCCATCTGGTTGTAAATCATTCAAAGGGATCAGCAACCATTACTGAATGTCTTCAAATACTTGGATCAATTTTAATTTAGGTACAAAGAGAACCACCACTTCTGTTGTTGAAATTATAACTAAAATTATTAAATAACTGTTCTTTATCCATATATTTTCATTTCCCATATTTTCTAACATTAAAGGTTTGTTTAACTGTTTGTAGTTCAAATATGATCAATTTCAAACTGAATACGTCTTTGAATTCTCTTTTATAACTGTTGCCTCTTTATCACTTACCAAAGTCAGCTGCCAACAAATCCATTTCATCAATGGATGAAATGGACTATCCATTTCATAGCTACTTATTGGAACCACACTAGTGTACTCTAAAAAACTGGTAATAAGTTCCATGGAAAATTCCAATTCAAGGTTTTGGGAGACCCCACTAGGCTTAGCTACTAAGATCACCCTATGGTGTCATTTTTAATTGAGATCTACCCATTTAGAAGCCTCTTGAGTCACACGGGGAAAAATATCTTCAGCATGAATCATCTTGTGCGTTAATTCAAAGATTTTAAATTTAAATCTTGGTTCTCCCCTATTGTGATTCCAGTAAGCTCTAGTCACTTTCATCCTTCTATTTTCTAGCTAACATCTGTGTGAAAAGCTTCTTCCTACACTAACAGCCTGTATGCCAGCCAGTCATAGAACCGCTAAGTTTGGAGTGCTATTCTTATATAATTGCTGCCTGTGGAAGATTGTACCGCTGTGCATGATGCTAGTTCATTACTGATGAGTTATAATGGAGTTTGGGGGTTAAAACAAGACTCTGCATTTCCTTCAGTTCAGCCAGATCTTTCACTGCTCTCCTTTTATAGGGGGCTGTTTCCAATTTCAAAATCAAGTGAGCACACCCATCCAGAAGACGTTGACTAGCAGCAGGCCATTTCATATTTACCCTCCAACTTAGCTCCATGGGACTGCGAGCTGCAGAGCAAGTGCAGTGCAGCCGGCCTCCTTGCCTAGAAGAACTGATTTCTACCCAGTGGTAAATTGAAGAAAAGTGTGTGATTCTAGTCAATTTCCCTCACAATGGGTAAGAAGCATCTGTGCACAAGCTGGTACAGCACTCCACTGCAGCTGCTGCCCTTTACCTGAGCCTAGGAAAGACACAGAAAGGAAAATGAGAGAGGGAGGTAAATGTGCTAGTCTATCTTATTTTCTATCTTTTCATATCAAGAACTTCCTATCTTTTCCCATTGATTAAGACATTAAAATATTCATAGGTGGTCATAGTTTTTATATAAGATAGTACAACCCCTAAGTGGTTCATAAAGTTTCAAACAATTCAGGGTTTACTTTCAATATATTACACAACAGGATGTAGGTTTATTCGTTTATCTGTTTGTTTGTTGTTTTAAATCTGATTGGGGAATGCCAGATATTCAACAAACTATGAGACTCTTAAAGAATGTAGGTAAACATTTACTACAAGCACTTTTGGATGTTTGCAGAGATATATCCTAACTTTCTGCCGCCTCAGATTTAGAACTGCCAGGATATTAAAATTAGGACGTATGGTTTCTTCAATTCTCTACAATCCTCCCACTCCATCCCCAACTTACACACTTACCTATACACAGAGCCAATCAATATCCCAAGTCTCAGGAAGGCAAGTGTTCCCTCTTCCCCTCCCCTTTCCCCAGGGATCTTACCTCTTTTCTGCATCTTCATCCTTACTCATGATACCCACTCTTTCCTGATAATTCTCACCCAACCTTCACCAAGTTTTCTCTCTCCAGTTACAGCTCTCTCTCCCCCAACCCACTGCAGTTTCATTAATTTTACAACTAAATTTCTTTAGACTCTGTATATATGGTGCCTTCTTTGTCATTTTCTATTAAATCTCTTAACTCACTAGCTATATATTTCCCCAACTCCACTAAAATTGATTTGTAAAAGGTCGCCAGTAAATTCTATATATCTAAGCACAATGGTCATTTTATACTTCATCACTGTTTCAGTGCATTCAATATTGTTGGCTATAGCTCTTTCAAAAAATATATTGCCAACTTGGATTCTGTGATCCCCCTCTCCCTGCTATCCCTTCCGTTTATGTATAGCAATTCTCCCTATTTTTTCAGCTCCTCTTCTGTTAATTAAATACTGATATTTTTCAGAGTCCTTGTCTTGGCACTTTCCTCTCTCCAATGAGTCTCAGTTTTTACTATAAGCATTATGTGGCTGATTATATATATGCTTCAGGTAACAAACTCTTCATCTTTAGCATATCACACTGGGCCTATCATTTCTTTCTTGTTTTCAACCTATCTCAAAACTCATATCTACCCACCCCCCTCCCAGTTTTTTCTCTCTCAGGATGTATCAGCATCATGCACTTAGTCATCCAATCTAACAATTTAGCAGCAACCTCTCTTTTAACTTCCATCTAAGAAAAAATCATGCCAATGTGGCCTTAAGATTTTCTTGACTCTGGTCTCCTGTCTATTCTTATTTCCATTATTGTGCTTTAAATCTGCATTATCTGTTATTTCAACTTTGGCAAATATTCCTCTCACCTACTGCGAAGAATGCAAATTCCTTAACGTGGCTCCTAAAGCTTTCATGATGGATCCTTCATGATCCTTGTTTCCTACCTGTCCCTGTATGCTTTAGTAAGAATATACCTGTTATTCCTAGGCAGCATGAGGCAGTCTGTTGCTTCCTTGCCATATGCTTATTGATACATTGGATGTTTTACTTCTCTGGTGGTAAACCATTCTTTCCACATAGCAGGCCATTATTCTCTTTCTTACCTAGTTAATTCCCAAACTTACCCAAATATTGACCTCTAGGAAAATTTCCTGAACCCTAATCCTAGAATGTGTCCTGCTTCATGACAAAACAAAATAACAAAGATAACATTATGATTTTTCTCCAAGGAACTCAAAGTGCTTGGCAAAACAATCATATTTATCACTAAGTATATCAGTAGGAGAGAACCAAATGTCATCATGAACATTTGAAAAAAATGTTTTTGTAGCTATAAAATATGCCTTTCTTTCCCTAGCCCTAAAGTAGTATAGTATAAATATGGGATTTTATAAGATTTTAATAGAGAAGAAATGGCTATTTCGTTCTCTTAGGGAAAACCCAAGAATCCATTGTATTTTTAAGGGTAAGCACTCATCTGTGTTAGTCTTTGTCGTCCGTGGCTAGGGCTGGTGCTATGAATCTGGAATTAAAAATCAACTACATGAGTCTATATGTTCAACAACTGGAACTCAGTGAAAGATACATTAGCTATAGCCATTTAGCTTACAACTATAAGAGAATGAAATTCATCATTCATTTCTAAATTAGGAATATAAGTTTACCAAATCTATTTTCAAAAAGATTTCAAAATTTCTGTACATCAAAATATTTTCAATGAAGAATATTTGAACTAACTACTAAAATGAGTTTTTTTCACTATGAACTACAATCACATTCTGACCCTATAAATGAGAAAATTTAAAACATATATAAAGGGGACTTCAGTTCATATCTGGTTGGTAAAAACTTGATAGTAATCACTCCTGTCCTTACCACAAGAAAAAGCTGGAGAAACTGAAAATCAAAAAAATCTTTTTGGTCTTATCAGAGAATTGTATGCCACCCCAAATCTGGAAAGATATTCTCATCCAGGGAGATACATTCCAAATCTGTTTACTGGAAGCAAAAATTGTTAGAACAACAAACTGTTTAGAACAACTAAATGATGATTTTGACAAATTGCTGGAGACTGAGTGTGAATTAACATGAGAATGAGATATTACTTTGGGCTGCAGTCTTAGGATGTCCCCATACTTTTATGTGTTTTACCTACAGGAATCTCACTAGGTTCTCAAGTTGAAGAAAAGAGAAGGTTACCCTCTATCTGTTTCAGGGGGAAAAAAGAGAATCAATGAGAATAATACCTACAGCTAAGAATAGTCTTCTCCATAACAAAGGCTTAGTCTCCAGAAAAAAATACTTTCCCAGAACATTATTCCAACTGTCCTCTCTAGCCTGCATTTGTCACCAAAGGGGAGAAGCATAGCAGGGGATAGTGCATCCAGGAAAATGACTAGGAATGCTGAAGTCAGGAAAAGGGGCATGGTGAAAGGAGAAAAAAGCTATAAAACTAGGGAAAAACTTACAAAAGTCACAGCCGTGGGACAAAGGCCCAGTAAAGGACAGCAACCATTATAATACCAAGGATTACAGATGAAAGAGCTGTAAGACACAGACTCTTAGGAGTCCTTAAGTAGTCCAAATTCAAGGTGAGACATAAAACAAGGAAGCAAAGGAATTGGATACTGTCACTGATAGCTTTAGCAAACACTAAACAGAACCCAGTTGGTAGCCAAATTTAGGCGAACTCTCACACTAAAGGCCTAATTTCTTCAGATGCTGTTAGGTAACATTGTTTTCAACAAAAAATTGCATGCCATGCAAAAAGGCAAGAAAAAACACATCTGAAGACACAAAGCAAGCATCAGAATCAGGCACAGGCATGACATAAATGTTAGAATTATCAGACAAGTAATTTAAATAACTATGGTTAACACGTTAAGAATTCTCATGGAAAAGTTAGAATACATGAAAGAATGGATGCAAGCACTAGTCACCCTGGGCAAATCAAGGAGTTCCTTAGCTAAGTCTTCAAAGGAGAAAGTCAGTTAAAATCTGTGACCCCATTTAGGTGATAAAATGATCTTATTGGCTTTTAGAAGTGTGGTATAATTTTTTGTTTTTATTTTTACTTTGTTACCCTTTCACATTCAGAGTTATAACTTATGGAAAAAGAACTGCTGGATATGGAAAAGGGCATTTTTTTGTGAAAGATCTGCAATACCAAGAAATGGAGTAAGATGCCTTATAAATTGGCTCTTTTGCAAACTCCAGCCACCTCTGTCTAAGGCACATTTCTCTATAGGAGTTGTAATGCAAGAAAGTCACGCCCGGGAAGGCAGACCGAATACTTTATTCTAAACAAACCACATGGGGAGGCCAGCAGCAGTTCTCGCTGTTTATTACTCACATGTCCAATCCCGATGATGGCCCATCAGGTAATTACCATACAGTCATAGAGTACAGTGGGAAGACAAAGATTACATAGGGCTAGACGGCACAAAGAGGGGGTCTAGCTAATGCATAGAGCAGCTCGAGTGTGCATGTAGCCTAGTAAATGATTAACAGTGAGTGTGTACATATGGGGGGAATTCTGTGGGTTTCCAGAAGAGTGAGGGGCAGCACATACGCAGGTTAATGGTTACAACACCTAGGTTCCTGTGTGCGCTGTAGCAGAACCTTCCAGGATGGATTGCTGGCCAATTCCACCCACCCTTTCCAGAGACCTACACAAATAACTAGTGGGAGGGGGAAGCAGGCATTTCATGTCCCTACAAGAGTAAAACTGATCCTTTAAGTTAAAATTGGAATTGAATTTTATATTTCTCAAAGTTAATGATTAAATAAATGCCCAATCAGCCTATGATATTTAGAAAAAGAACTCTGAGAAAACACATGAAGTATAGACAGAAAGAATGTGGTGAGTACAAACAAAAGCCAGAAACAAAGTGAAATGTTTCTCTCCTTAATAGTTTCTTTGAGGACAGATTCTCTATTTTCCTGAGTATTGGTTCAGTCAAACACAATTTCAAAATTCCTATCTCCAATGAAGTGTATGTTTAACCACAAGAAATTTCAGTTACTGAGTGTTGGTGAGAACTTCTATTCAGTTGCTTCAGCAAAAGAAGTATTTTACTGAAATCCATTGGTCCTTGTATCACAATTCTTGCTGGTAAAACGTAGTTACTGTAAGGGTATTTGCACTACAGTAGAGCTTCAAGCATTCTTTCTCTTAACAAAATTTCTTACATGCAGAGAAAAGTTAAGATTGCAATATGGAAAATAGTATTGTCATTTCCCATAGTTTGCCAGGCTAACAGGATGAATATCACACAATGGTTGGCTTAAACAACAGGAATTTATTGGATCACAGTTTTAGTGTCTAGAAGTCCAATATCAAAGCATTGACAAGGCCATGTTTTCTCTCTGAAGTCTGTCATGTTCTGGTGCTGGCTTGCTCTAATCCTTGCGATTACTTGGCTTGTAACTCTACCTGCCATCAGAAGGCAATCTTTATTTTCTTGAGTCTGCTTCTCCGGCTTTCGTTGACTTCCGTCTTATGGTTTCTCCTTACAAGGGCCTCCAATGTTATGGGATAAGACTTACCCTGATTCAGTTGAGCCACACTGAAATAGGATGTTAGAATATTCTATTCACAACTGAGTTCATATCCCAACTGATAATAAATCTTCAAAGGGTCCCATTTACAAATGGGTTCATATCCACAGGAACACAGATTAAGATTAAGCACATGCCTTTTGTTGAGATATATAATTCAATGTACCACAGTACCCTGCTTGTTCCTTGTCCCCCCAAAAGTCATGTTCTTTCCACATTCAAACTACAATCACCCCATCCTAATTAAAAAGCCTTAAGTTATTTCAGCAACTAATCTAAGTACAAAGCATTGTCAAAATCAGTTATGGGTATACTCTTTTGTAGAGTAAAATTTCTTTCCTTCTGAGGACCTGTGAAACCTATATAACAAGATATCTGCTGACAAAAATACAATGGTGGAACAAGAACAGGGTAGACATTCTTATTTGAGAAGGGAGTAAATGGAAAGAGAACAGGGGTCATGGGATCCAAGCAAATCCAAACACCAGCAGGGCAAACCCAATTAGATTTCAAATCTGATGGCCATTGGTGGATAAATTCTTTGTCTTCAAGGCCTGTTGAAGTAACTCCCCCATACTTTTCAAGCACTGGGGCAGTGAACATGCTGTTCCTGAATGCTGCACAATAGACCCCACCTTTTTCCAGCACAGAAGTGGTGACAATGCTCTGCCCCAAAACCCGGGTATAGGGCCCACCCTCTCCAAGCATTAGGGTGGCAGCTGAACTTTCCCTGAACAAGGAAGAAATTCCACCCCTTCTAAGTTCAAGGGCAGAAAGCCCACTCTATCCAAAGGCAGAGATAGAGGCCCCCTTCTCTTGACACAAGGATATCTATTCTGTCCAGACTTCTGCTTCCTTGTTTCTGCCTTTCGAATTCATTTTTCCTTCAATTCATCCTGTCTCTGTTCCTTTCAGTCCAGGCTGGAAATGCTTCTGCTCACAAAATACTCAAAAACCTTGTTTGCTTTGCATGCACTTCAAGAAGGTGCAAGCCATCAGATAAAATAATCTTCCATAGATCTTCTCTAGAAAAATGTATTTCCGATCCTGACTTCTTCTGAGATAGCTGGCTAGATCTGCGAGTCTATATGCCTAATATCCTTTGCAAAGGGTGATTCAACCAAACCCTCCTGTGAGGCTGCGTTCTGGGAACTTACTTCCTGAATGTTCAGGGAGGGCCCTGATAGAATCTTTTCTGGCCCTAGTCTCAGAACATCCTATCTGAATAGGCTGAGAATTTTCCAAATTCTCAATTGCTGGTTCCTTTGTGCTTATCATTTCTGCCCTTAGTTTATTCCTTCCTTTTTTAAAAATGTTCCTTAACCATCAAGGAAAAACCAGGGTGTACCTGGTTTAGCTTGGAAATCTACTCAGATAATATCTAAGTTCATTACTTACAAGTCTTACCATCCATTTGACATCAGAATACAATGCTTCCAAGTTTTCTGTTACTTGATTACAAGGATCACCTTTATTTCAGTTTCCAATCATACATTCATTATTCCTGTCTAAGACCTCTCTGGAAGCATCTTTAACATCCTTATCCCTACTAATATTTTGATGATGACAAATTATGTATTCTCTAGTAACATAGAAACTTTCTCTACTGCTCTCACTTATTTCTTAGTCATCACCTGGAATGCCTTTAATGCCCATATCTGTACTGATAATCTCTTCAAAACAATCTAGGCTTTTTTCTATCTAGCACTTCAAAATTCTTTCAGTCTCTACCCATTACCCAATTCCAAAGCTGCTTCCACAGTTTTAGGTATTTGTCATCTCAGCACCCCACTGCTGTTACCAAAAACTGTCTTAGGTTGCCAGACTGCCATGACAAATACCATGCAATGGGTTGACTTAAACAACAAGAACTTTATTGGCTCACAGTTTTAGAGGCTAAAAGTACAGTATGAAGATTTTGACAAGCCCATGCTTTCTCCCTTATGTATGTGGGATTATGATACTAGCTTGCTGCAATCTTTGAGGTTCCTTGGCTTGTGCCTTTTAATTTATACCTTCTATTTGTTGTACAAAGTGCTACAAATAAAAGGTACTTACAAACAATGTTTATATATAATATACCAATATTTATAGATAAATATAGATAAATATACCAATTAAAAGATAGTTTTCAGAGTGGATAAAAAACAAGAACCAACCCTATATTGTTTATAAGAAATACATATTAAATATAAAACATAGGTTAAAAGCAAATGGTGAAAGAAAGGTATACCATGTAAACACTATCCAAAAGAAATTTTTATCAGCTGTATTAACTTTAGACAAAGTAGATTTCAGAGCTAGGAAAATTATCAAGACAAAGAGGAGAATTATATAATGAATAAGGGGTCAATTCTCCAAGAAGACATAACAATCCTTAACATGCATGCCCTTAACGAAAATCACTGAATTATGTGAGGCAAAAATTGATAAAACTGCAAAAGCGAAATGGACCAATCTACTATTAGAATTGAAGACTTTGACACTCCTATTTGACAGATCCATCAGGCAGGAAATCAATAAGGATATAGCTGAACCGAACAACAACATTAAGTAACGGGATCTAATTGATGTTTTTAGAATATTTCATTCAACAAAAGACAATAAAAATTCTGGGACATAGCACTTTAATACATTTATATGAATGGAAATCATACAAACTATGTTTTCAGAGTACAAGGGAATTGAACTAGAAATCAATAATTAAAGTAGAGCTGGAAAATTCCAAAATATTTGCAGATTAAACAATCATTTCTAAATAGGACATGGATAAGTGAATAAAATTTTAGAGAAATTAAAAAATATATTTTGAAAGAAATAAAAATGAAAATACAACATCAAATTTGAGATATAGAAAAAGTGATGTTTTGAAGAAAATGTATAGAATTAAACACATATGTTAAAAAGAGGTAAGGTTTAACATCAATAATCTAATTTTCAATCTAAAAAACTAGAAAATGAAGGCCAATTTAAGCTTAAAAACATAAGAAAAGAAAGAAAATATTAGAATGGAAAATAGTGAAATTATAAAGAGGAAAAAAATAGTGAAAATCAACAAAATGAAAAGTGTATTCTTTGAAAAGATAAAATTGATAAACTTTTAGCCAGGCTAAACAACAATAAAAGAGAGAAAACACAAGTTACTATTGTTAGAAATGAAAAAGATGTCATCTCTTATGATCCTATGGACATTAAAAGGATAATGAAATAATATTATGACAAAACTATGCTCCCAAATCTGATAACATAAATGAAATGCATAAATTCCTTTAAAGACTCAAACCACCAAAACTTGCACAAAGAGAAGAAAACAGCCTTAATAAGCATATATACATTAAAGAATTCAAATTAATTATTAATATCCTTCCCCACCCCCCCAAAAAAGAAGTAAGCACCAAGCTCAGATGATTTCTTTAGTGAATGTCACCAAAGATTTATGAAAGAATAGCACTAATTTTCCAGTTTGTTCAAAAAAAATGAAGCAGGGGGAGTATATACCAACTCATTGTATAAGGCCAGCATTGCCCTAATACTAAACTTAGAAAACCACAATTTTCAAAAAAACAAAAACAAAAATAACCTACAGACCAATTCTCCAACAAAACTCCAATAAAGGGAATCAGGGACTCTTGGAAAAATGGTATCTCCAAGAACACAGATACAAAAATCTTCAACAAAATACTAGCAAATCCAATTGAACAATATGAAAAAAGAATACAACACAGTCATATGTGAATAATTCAAAGTAGCTGGTTTATCATTCAAAAATTAATTAATGTAATTTATCACACCAACAGACTAAAGCAAAAATTTGTAAGATCATAACAGTAGATATAGTAAAAGTTTGACAATATCCAACACCCATTCACAATAAAACCTCTCGGCATACTAGGCAAGAAGGGAGCATCCTCAACTTTGTAAAGAACATCCACAAAACCCTACTGTTAACATCATACTTCATCGTGAGAAACTAGATATGTTCCCCCTAAGATTGGGAACAAGGCAA
>JAQZBX010044934.1:0-21205 GCA_029593785.1 Cabassous unicinctus
CCCTTGGGGAATGTAGTAGAGCTCTCCAGGGTGGGAATTCAGATTCCCTCATTGAGTAGTTGTCTACCCACCGTGACCATGCCCCATCCCTTGATCGTTTGAACAATTTTCTATATCTTTCATGTATATTCAGATTGATTTATTCCCATGAATCCCCCATCCCCGACACCCCCCAATGATCCTCTGCAGCCCCCCTTGTCTCTGGCCATACCAACGTCAACGCGCCCGATCTCGTCTGATCTCAGAAACCCACCTATTTTCTGTCTAAAAGAAACACACCTTAGACCCAAGGATGCAAGTAGGTTGAAAGTGAATGGCTGGAAAATGATTTTACATGCAAATAATAGCCAGAAAATGGCATAAGTAGCTATATTAATATCAGACAAAATAGACTTTAAATGCAAAACAATTGTTAGGAACAAAGAAGGACACTATATATTAATAAAAGGGGTAATCTATCAAGAAGAAAGAACAATCATAAACATTTATGCACCTAACCAGGGCACCTCAAAATAAATGTGGCAAACATTGGAAAAACTAAGTAGAGAAATAGATGCCTCTGCAATTATAGTGGGGGATTTTAATACACTATTATCACCATTAGAGAGGACATCTCGACAAAGGATCAATAAAAAAATAGAGACTTGAATAATACATTAGAGGATCTAGACCTAATAGACATACACAGAACATTAAACCCAAATGCACTGGGGTATAAATTATTCTTGAGTGCACATGAATCATTCACCAGGATAGAACAAGTATTAGTCAGCCAAAGGGGTACTAATGTGAAATACCAGAAATGGGTTGGTCTTTATAAAGGATATTTATTTGGGGTAGAAGTCCACAGATACCAGGCCATAAAGCGTTAAGTTTCTTCTCTCACCAAAGTCCATTGCCACGTGTTGGAGCAAGACAGCTGCCGATGTTTGTCAAGGTTCAGGCTTCTTGTGTTCCTCTCTTCCCAGTGCTGCATTTCTCGCCAGGCTTAGCTCCTCTGTTTCCACAAAAAGTCAGCTGTAGACTATCAGGTGAACAGCTCACATGTATTCTCCTGGGGCCTTCTCTCCAACATCAAAACTCCAACTTCAGAATTGCAACTCAAAAACTGCTCCCTCTGTCCTTTGCCTTGCCTTTTATATTCGATTCCCCCACCCACCAAGGGGTGGGGCTCAATGACCTACTGACGTGGCACAGTTAACGCCCTAATCATAATTTAATTATGCCCAGATTAACAGATCAGTTTAGAAGCATGATCCAATTATATCTTTGGAATTCATAATTCCATCAAATTGCCAAATGGCTACATTCCACCCTCTGAATTCCAAAAATACATTACAATATTCAAAAAAACTTAAATCAGTAACAATTCACGTACAAAATCATATCATAATAAGTTTAAAGAAATATACTTTGTCTTCAGGCAAAATCCCATCTGCTGTAGACTCTGAAACTTACAAAACCATTTAACTGCTTCCAATACACCAATGGAAAGACAAAGGATAAACATTTTCAATATCATAAGGAGAAATTGCTATGTTAAACATAAGTCATGGATCCTCTACAGTTCAGTAAACCTGCAGGGCATCCTCCATTTGATTTCAAAGTCTGAGAATCATTCTTAAGATGATGGTTTCTTCTCCTTGGGGCTGCATGGGAACCCACCCTTTCCACAGACTTGCCCAATGGCCACTTTCTTATTTCCACCCTCATCAAGCATCTGGGTGTCAACCAAGCTCAAGACCTCACCCTCCAAGAGTGATGGAGAGATTGCAACACCTTACCTAATCTTTGGGTTAGAGTCTTAGCCCCCCCTAGTACAGTGAGTGAAGACAACATTCCCCCTAACCTTTGGCATACAGGTTCAACCCTCTCAGAGCAATGGGTTGACCACCTGGTCTTCTCTAATCCATGGGGGACAGGAGCACCACTCTCACACCTATGGGGTGCTGACCTTAACTGCCCTAATATTTGAGGAATGTTCTCCATCCTGCCTGTACCCTGGGGCAGCAAAACTCTTCCTGAAAGTTGGGTGGCAACATTCACCCTCTTCAACTGTCGGGGAAAACTCACCCTCTCTGCACCATGTGGCATCAAAACTTTCCCAGAATATCGGGTAGGAACATCCACCCTCTTCAACTGCAGGGGCAAACTCACCTTCTGTGGACACATGGGTGGGGCTTCTCTCTTGGCCCAAGGAGATGTCTTAAGTCCAGACCTCTCCTTCCATGGTTTTCTTCTTAAAGCTGATTCTCCTTCAATCTCTCCTTTCCATGTCCTTTTTTATCCAAGCTGACAGTGGTTTTGTTCATACAGCTGTCTCAAAAACTTTGTTGGTTTAGCATGCAGGAAGCAGGGGCCCAAGCCATCAGACAGTAAGACTTTCCACAAGTCTTTCCTAGATAACTGCATCTTCAATTCTGATTTACAAGTCCCAAGTTTAGTAAAGACCTCAAATGGGGCCTTTTCATCTGGGAATTTGATTTCCAGAAACTTGGAAGTTTCGGAATCAGTTTCTGTTTTCTTTGTGCCCAAAAGCTCAGTCCTTAGTGTATTTCGCTCATCTAGTATTTTGCTATAAGCTGCAAGGAGAAGACAAGCCACATTCTCAGAATTTACCTTGGAAAGTTCTTCAGCTAAATGCTCTGGTTTGCCATTTTCAAATTCTGTCTTCCATATAACACCAGGAGTTAATCTTGTTAAGTTCTCTGCAACTTTAAAACATGGATCACCTTTCCCTAGCTTCCAATAATAGTTTCATCATTTACTTCTAAGGCATCATAGAAAGTCTCTTTAGGATCCATAGTACTATCAACAGTCTCTTCAAAGTGATCTAGGCCTTTTCCATCAAGGATTTCACAATTCCTCCACAAAACACCCCTTACCCATTTATAAAACTGTTCCAATATTTTGGTATATGCAAAAGCACTTCCCCACTCCTCGGTACCAAATTCTGTATTAGTCAGCCAAAGGGGTGCTAATGCAAAATACCAGAAATCGGTTGGTCTTTATAAAGGGTATTTATTTGGGGTAGAAGTCCATAAACACCAGGCCGTAAAGCGTTAAGTTTCTTCTTTCACAAAAGTCCATTAACCCGTGATGGAGCAAGACAGCTGCCAACGTTTGCCAGGGTTCAGGCTTCTTGGGTTCCTCTCTTCCCAGGGCTGCATTTCTCTCTGGGCTTAGCTCCTCTGTTTCCACCACAAGGTCAGCTATAGACTATCAGTTGAACAGCTCACTTGTCTTCTCCTGGGGTTTTCTCTCCAACATCAAAACTCCAACATCAAAACTCCAACTTCAGAACTGCAACTCAAAAACTGCTCCCTCTTACCTTTGCTTTGCCTTTTATATTCGATTCCCCCACCCATCAAGGGGTGGGGCTCAACACCCTACTGATGTGGACCAGTCGACACCCTAATCATAACTTAATCATGCCCAGATTAACAGATCAGTTTACAAACATGATCCAATTATATTTTTGGAATTCATAGTTACATCAAATTGCCAAATGGCTACAGACCACATGCTGAATCAAAGAACAATACTCAAGGAATTTAGAAAAATTGAACTTATACAAAGTAATTTATCTGGCCACAATGGAATGAAGCTGAAAACGAGTAAGGGGCAGAGAACCATATTAGGCACAAAGAAATGAACGCTAAACAACCTCCTAGACAATCAGAGGGTCAAGGAGGTGTAATGAAATGAAAACACCAGAAAACAGAAAACAAACCTAGATGCTAAAATCCTCAACAAAATACTTGCTAATGATATACAACAACACATCAAACAAATTATCCACCATGACAAAGTGGGTTTCATCTGTGGTATGCAGGGATGGCTCAATATAATAAAATCAATCAATGTAATGCACCACATAAACAGATCAAAAGGAAAAAAATCACATGATCATCTCTATAGAAACAGAAAAGGTATTTGACAAAATACAGCATCTTTTCCTGATAAAAATTCTTCAAAAGATAAGAATAGAAGAAAACTTCCTCAACATGAAACAAGGTATATATGAAAAACCCACAGCTAATATCATATTCAAAAGTGAAATTCTAAAAGCTTTCCCTCTAATATCTGGAACAAGACAACGATGCCCACTTCCACCTCTAATATTTAACATTGTGTATGAAGTACTTGCTCAAACACTTAAGCAAGAAATGATATAAAAGGCATGCAAATTGGAAAGGAAGAAGTACAGTTTTACTATGTGTAGATGACATGATCCTATACATAGAAAGCTCTGAGAAATCCACAACAAAGATTCTAGAGCTAATAAATGAGTTCACTAAAGTGGCAGGTTATAAGATCAATGTGCAAAAATCAGTAGCATTTCTCTACACCAATAATGGGGCATCTGAAGAGATTATTAAGAAAAAAAAATCCATTTACAATAGCAACTAAAAGAATCAAATGCCTAGGAATAAATTTAACTAAAGATGTAAAGGAGGACTTCCAGGAAAATGGCAATGGAGTAGGTAGGCAAAGATTGATCCTCTCACAAAAAAATGAGGAGAGAAGGCAGGTACCTAGATCTAAAAGGAGGTGCTTTGGTTATCTATAGAACAGGAAGGTGCTTTGAGTCATCTAGGAGGTTACTGGAAAGCTAAAGAAGAGCACCATGAGTTGCTCACCCCTGTTGCTGGAAACAGCACATATACCTGACCCTCATGGTAAGTAGCCTCAGTGCCCCTTTGCTCAATGCTGCCAATGGACTGGGAGGGGGTGTTGCCTTGGAGGAAGTGGGGACTTGCAGAGAGTGGAGAGTGGTTTCTTTGTGTTGAGTTTGGCCACCTGAGCCACCTTTGAATTTCGGAAGGGAACCCACCTCTACTGGGAGTGGTAATGGTGGATCCCCTAAGGCTCGAGCTCTTGCCCAGCCCATGGGGAAAGAAAGCAATTATATAATTAGATTAGAGAGGGGGCAGGGACAGGCACCTAAACAGCAGGACCCTAGGAAACTTTAGAAGTCTAAACATGCCTGGCAGAAAGGGGTCAGATAGCTCTCTGAAGACAGGTTAACTAAGGAGACAATTTAGCTTAGTGGAGGAATTCCTGCCTTGCAAACAGGAATTCACTGGTTCTATTTCAGGTTAAGAGAGCGGTCTACCTGGTTCACAGGGAACATTTAGACATTCTTTTAGTTTTAGGCTTTTTTGAATCTGTTTTTTTTTTTTTTTAAGTTTCCTTTGTAATTTTATTTTATTTTAATTATTAAAACCCGGAATATCAGGGGGACGCCGCCGGCGAGGGGCGGGTCCGCCAGCGGGGCTAGGCAGCAGGTTGCCCGAGGGCCAGCAGTAGGCGGCACAGCGGCCTGAGCTAGAGCAGGAGCCAGAACCCACTCGCGGCGGTCGAAGAGCCCTGGCGCCCGCTCAGTACGATGAGGCAGCCAGCGGGTCCCGGGTGAGCGCTACCGGCATAGGGCGGGGGCGATGGGTTGTAAGGCAACCCGGTACGATGAGGCAGCCAGCGGAGGCCTGGGCTGGCGGCGGCCCGACCCAGCCGTGTCCCGGGCATGGGTGGGGTGCAGCGGCCTTTTGAGCGGCGGGGGGTGGAGTTGAGTCCCCAGACTCCCCACCCCGCTCTCAGGGCCCCTGAATTGACGGGGACGCTCCCCTGCGATGTCCCTAGGCGAACCCTTCCTTTAGGGGCCTTTAGGACAGGTAGGGGTTGACCCCGGCCAGAGGTACCCGCCGTCCAGTCCCGCCAGCCTGCAGTCCCCGGGCTCGGGGCTAGACCCAGGGTAGGGAGGCATCATTCACACGCAAACTAAAGTAAACAGCTTGTAATTTTATGGATGGGGCCCTCGGTTTCTGCCGCCCCCCCACCCCCAGCCCATGTCGAGAAATGCTTGTAAGTCGCGAACCGCAATTACTTTTACGCGCATCTGTCAGAGGTTTTCTGCGCCTTGGTTTGTTTTTTTCTCAAACTCCTGGACAACGTGGATGACCATAGGGGTGGTTTGTGTGTCTTAGAAATGAGGCGGCGGCCTGCGGAACTCCGGGGGACTGGAAGGTTAACAAATGACATTGGACTGAGGTCTACGGCCAGGTGCCTTGTCGGGAAGCGTGTGTGTGATGGTGGAGGCTGTAGCCGCTGGTGAACCCAAAAATGAACGGTGGGACGGGGAGCAGGAGTGGAACAGCTGGCTTCAGTTGCACCACACATCGCACAGAATGGAAGATGACATGGTACTTGGTGCAGGAGAGTTTCCCATTTTGAAAACAGTTTTCGGAAAATTTAGCCCTTCACTGTGGCATTGGTTACTTTATGGTTACAGGATATAAAGTGTAAGGGCAAAGTCTGCTTCCACCCTCGCTCTTTTTCCAAAGCCTTGAATTACTTTGTCACTACATATTTTTAGACACTGCACAGGGAAGACATAGGTTTTTTAGAGTTGAAGGAAAAGCATGAGCTCCTTGAGGGCAGGGGTTATACCATGTTAATATTTTCAGGCCCATCACTGCTCTGCATAAAAACAGGACTGAGACTTTTGCATGTTTTGATGATTCTCATCAGAGGGTTTGAAAGAGTCCTTTCAGGAACTAGATATAAGCTGGAGAGAAACAGATTGATTTTAATATTGAAATCAATAAAGGAAAATGGAGAAGAGTTTGAGGAGTCTAGGTTTGTGGGCTTTGAAAAGGAGTGATACAGTGCAGTTTATCTCATAGAAGGTATTGGAAAAGTGCAACAGCCACTTCAATTAGCACTTATCTAACCCTTTAACTTTTTCAGTATTCTTTCACATTCTTCCAAAAACTGGTAGCTGTCCTGAACTTATGGAAAACAAGTAAATCTCCTGAGGTCATGGGGATAAAGCCAGATTTTTGCCATATAGTTTCTTTCTTGTCACATGGACCTATTTGGAAGTGTCAATGAAGGCTTGGAGGGGAGGAAATGGGAGGAATCTGGGTGAACTGAACATGTTTGCTGTTTATCTCCAGGAAAAGGTGCTGTGCTGTGAGGAAGGAGATTAACAGACTGACTGAGACAGGGGTGGTGGTAATCGAGTCCACTGATGATGAGCTGAAGAGTTGGGAGAGATGAAGAAGGAAAATTTCAGGAGTTTGGTTTGGTTTGTTGGAGGTGCATTTTGCAGAGATAATGGCTTCACATTCAATAGTGTGGAGACGTTGCATACACCAAGTGCATTGATTGTTATTAAAGAATATGTTATTAGAATGCCTCTGGAGAAGAAGCAGGAAAGATTAGGCTTTTCGATAAAATAAAGGTATAGTATATTTTGGAGTTTGGGTCAAAAAGAAACTGCATGAAGAATTCAAAAAAGAAATGTTCATTCAACTAAATTTTTTTTTTTTTTGAGCGTCCGCTGAGTACCAGAAACTGTGCTAGGCATTAAGGACATGATGAGAAAAAAAAAAAAAAATGGCGGTTGCAAGTTTGTTTCTACATGCCATTTGCTTTTCCTTCCCTCTGAGTCAAAATCTCCTGTCTCCTGAGGATTTTCTGAAGCTCTTGAGGCAAGAAAGGGAAGAAATGCACAGAACATTACTTAATGAAGGAATGAAATAGAACAATGGAGACGTTCTCACTGTAGATCACTTTTGGTATCAATCTTCATTGTCTGAAAGATAGGTTAACAAGGGAGAGAAAGAGAAGAGTAGGCTGTGAGCCATCACCCATATGGACATAATCTGTGGTAAAGGGATAGAGTATAGTTGCATATTTAAGGATAGGACAGATGGGTAGTGATATTACAGGGTTTGGTGGTGCAGGGTTGACAGGTGTGTAGATTAGGAAGGGCAGGTTGGAATACCCAGGGCATGTAACTATGAATCTTGTCATTCCATGAGTCAAGACAGGGGAGTGTCATATGCCCCAGGGGGATGGGGAGGAAGGAACAGTTAAGATCAAATGGGGTATTTAGTGGTCATGGGAAAGGTTTTTCATTAGCTTACAGTAATTGACACAGGACATGGTAAATATCATCAAAATTATTAAACTGTACTGTCTAAATTGTAAACTAAAAAAAATCTTCAAAGATCAGTTTTCTGTGTCTGGTTCAGTTATAAAACTATCATCCTTCTCATATCTCTTGACCAGTGTCTCTTAATAGCTTTAAGTTCCTATCTTTCTTTTTTCCCCTTTCCCTTATCAATTCATTTATTCAAAAGTTTAGAAGTTCCTTAAACAAACACTGCCCCTGTCCTCCAGGCACTTCAGTTCATTTTCATTGCTGCAGTCTGGAAGAAAGGTTTACAGAGCTGCAGTCTGGAAGAAAGGTTTACAGTTGGTTGTGAGCCAACGCCTATATGGGCAAAATCTATGATAAAGGTGGAAGTGTGTAGTTGTGCAATGAAAGGATATGACAGGTATATAGTGATAATATTGGGTTGGGTGGTGAAGGTTTGACAGGGGGATAGGGTGGGAAGGGTGAGTTGGATAGTCCATGGAACTGGGGAGAGGATTGGGGGAGGGAGCAGGTGAACACTGGGTATTGGTGGGTACATGGTTGAAAGAGTGTGGGAAAGCTCTTTTGACAATATGACAAGGAAATGTTACTTGTTTAGGGTGTTTGATGGGAGTGCATTCAGGACAGGGTGCATCTGGGGTAGGCTTCTAGGGAGTGTGCAAGTGATCATTTTGTCATAGTGTGATGTATCAGTGGATGGATACCTACATAATGAGTAGGAAGGAGTTGAATTCCCATCCTGGGGAGGCCTGTTATGTTCTCATACAGAGGAGCAGGGATCTCTTGAGAGCATGGGTAGTACCAAATAGGGGAGGACACACCAGTGTATCAAGACCTAAGTGTTGTTGCAAGTAACTATGAATCTTGTCCTTCAAGGAGTGAAACCTGGTGGTCACCATAGGCCCCAAGGGGAGGGGGAGGGAGGAATAGAATAGATGTAACTGTGGGTAATTTGGGGGTGATGGCATTATTCTACATGATCTTGCAATGATGGATACAGGCCATGTCAAATTTCATCAGAAATTTATAAAAGTGTATGGTTCAAAATGTAAACCATAATGTAAACCATTGAACGTGGTTAATAGCTGTGTTTCATTATTTGTGCATCTGTTGTTACAAATGTATCATCCACATATAAAAAGGTTATTAATATGGGAAAGGGATAAAAGGGGAGAATATTGGGTAAATGGGCTTACCTTGTATTCTGTATGTGACATTACTGAGACCGAAAACTTCTTTGAATACAAAAATGGAAAAAAAGTAAGACCCTGGGGGAATAAATGGAAGAAAATGTCACTGTACATACAAGACAACAGATCTTACAGTGATGAAAGACAAAATGTCAAAAAAGTTTTAAAACATTTTTCGTTATTTTTTAATATCTCAATTTTTAAATTTTATTTTTAGTTTTTTAAGTTTTCTGTATTTATTTCTTATATTTAAAACTCACTATTTCATATTCTTATTAATTGTATTTTGCTTCATTTTTGAAGAAGTTTTGGATCACAGAAGGGTAACATATGTGGCAAGGGAGGATCATTGGTGTGGGGTGAAATTGAGGGGGTAACATAGGAGGAAGTTCACCTGGGTATACACATAAGGCATATAAATGTGTTCAGATATTCATGGGCATTGCCACAGTGGGTGGAGATTCACACAATAGCCAAAAGAATATCAAATTTCCATCCTGGGGAGCTCTGCAACAATCCCCCAGTACAGGGACAATGACTAGTGAAGGAAGATGGTCCATTAATGGTCCCTTGATATTGATGACTATTTTTATGAGCCTTTGTTCCTGAAATTGAATCTTAGCCTTGTGTTGTAGGGTGCCCAAGTTACCTACTGGGAGCCTCCTGGTTGCTTAAATGTGGCCCTTCTCTAAGCCAAATTCAGCATATAAATGCAATAAATTCCCCCCAGCATGAGACATGATCCCAGGGATGAGCATCCCTGGCACCATGGGATTACTTTCAAGTGACAACAAGCAATGCAACTTGGAAAAAAAATAGACCTTGACCAAAAGAGGGAAAAGGTAAAGACAGATGAGTTTACATGGCTAAGAAACTTCAAATTTAGTTATGAGGTCATTCCAGAGGTAATTCTTATGCACATCTCAATAGAAACTCATTGACAGCCAAAGTAGATACTACCCCAGAATAATGTTTAAAAAGTTCATCTATGTTTAGCATGTATCAAAAGCACAGTTGTCTTCATAGATGAATAATATTTTATTATATGTGTATAAGTATGTAACACATTTTGGTTATCCATTCCTCTATTGACTGTTGATGTGTAAATGATTTGATTGCTTCTGCCTTAAGTTCTTGCTTTCTATGATTTTGTGTATATAACAAGGAACAAAATTGTTGGGTCATACGGTAAGTCCATGTTTATCTTTTTGAGGAATTGCCAAATTTTTCTCCACAGCAGCTGTACCATTTTGCATCTCCACTAACAATGTCCAAAGGTTCCAATTTTCCTGCATCTTCATCAATACTTCATATCTTCTGTTTTTTTTTTTTTTTAAATAATTGTCATCCTACTGGGGTGATGTGTTATCTCATTATGGTATTGATTTGCATTTTCCTGATGACTGATGATGTTGAGCATATTTCCTATGCTCATTGGAAAAAATGTATCCTCTTTAAGAGAAATGTCTACAAACATCCTTTACCCATTTTTAAATTGATTTGTAACAGTTATTTTTATATTCTGAAGATTAAATCCTTATTGGATATAAAACATGCTATGGTGTTCTCCCAATCCATAGGTTATTTTTTCAATTTCTTGGTAGTTTTGATACAAATAAACTTTAAATTTGATGAAACCCATTTTATCTATTTATTGTTAGATATTCATGCTTTTGCTATTATGTCTAAGAAACCATTGCAATATCAAATGTCATGAATGTTTTCCCCTGTTTTTTTTTTCTAAGAGTTTTATGTCTTTAGCTTTTATATTCAGGTCCTTGATCCATTTTTATTTTATTTTTGTATATGGTATGAGGTAATGGTCCAACTTCATTCCTTCACATATGGAGATTAAGTTTTCCCAGTACCATTTGCTGAAGAGACCATTCTTTCCTCATTTATTGTATTTGGCATATTTTTCAAAAATCAGTTTGATATACATGTGTGGGTATATTTCTTGAATCTAAATTATATTCCATTGATATGTCAATCTTTATGGCAATACCACATTCTTTGAATTACTGTGACTGTGGTACATTTTGAAATGAGGATATGTAAGGTCTCCAACTTTTTTTTTTTTCAAGATGGAGTTCACTGTTCAGGGCCCCTTGAAATTCCATTGGATATGCTTTTCCATTTCTGCAAAAATATCTGCTGGAATATTTGTAGAGATTTTTTAAAATCTGTAAATAACTTTCAGTAGTAGTGACATCCTAACAATATTAAGTCTTCTAATCCATGTACATAGCATCCTTGCCATTTATTTATGTATTCTTGAATTTCTGTTGGCAGGGTTTTGTAGTCAGTGTACAAATTTTTTACCTTCTTAAATTTATTTCTATATATTTTATTCTTATAGATGCTTTTTAAAAATTTTACAGCCTATTTTTAGTAGTATAGCATACATGTATGGAACATATGCATAATATTTCTCCCCATATTTGGATTAATAACCCTTAATAGATGAAAACAATTTTTTATATTTTCTGTTTTTTATTATGGTGTTTTCTTTTAATTTTATTTTAATAAATGTTTTCATTAGAGAAAGTGTAGGTTTACAGAAAAATCATGTAGAAAATTCAGAGTTCCCGTAAACCTTGCCCCGCATTATTAATGCCTTGCATTATGATGGCACATTTGTTACAATTGGTGACAGAATCTTTTTACAATTGTACTATTAACTATATTCTATGATTTACAATAAAGTTTATTGTTCAGGGGAGGGGCAGCATCATAAAAGTGATAAGTAAACTTGCAAAGTTTCCAGTATTTGTTGTTACACATCTAAAGTATGTGAATTTTCTTCAGAGCAGGCAA
Organism: Cabassous unicinctus; assembly: GCA_029593785.1. Lineage (NCBI taxonomy): Eukaryota > Metazoa > Chordata > Mammalia > Cingulata > Chlamyphoridae > Cabassous > Cabassous unicinctus. The sequence continues at coordinate 11,956 of JAQZBX010044934.1, forward strand.
AGGAGTAACAAGAGGAAGAACAGGTTTCACAGTATAAGTTGTCAGAGAAGATATCAACAATGCATTCTATAACTAAATAACTGCATTACCAAAGAATCTAGGACTACTATTAATAATAATTAATACATAATTAATTGAGTTTAAAATATAAAAAGTCATTTTGGTTTCCTTTACTTGCATTCTACTTTCTCTCATGGAGTATTGGCTTTCCACTTCAAATTTCTGTTCTAAGTGTCTCGTGTGACTTAAAATTTACCCTTTATGATTCCTCCCTAAAAATTTAGTTATTATTCTATGTCCTCAACTCTCAGATACATAAATATTCCATATTTACATATTTTATCATAGAAACTCATCAGAAAATTGATATGTTTATTTAAAGCAATATTTCTGAAGAAGATATAATAGATGCTCCATTTTGAAAATAATTGACTCTAGATGAAGACATGTGTTAAAGGATAATTTATATAATAGCTATTATTTTCTTAGAAGTATGAATAAAGAGAAATAAAAGAGTCTATATCTGGATTTTCAGCCCAGGAATCATATAAACCAATTATAGTCTTATATTTTCTTATTCAACTGAAGAAATATTTAAGTCATGTATTTTCAACATATGTACAAGGGTTTAGAGGTTTGGAAATATGTAATTAAGTACTTTCATAATTCTCTATAGCCAGACTCTATTTAAGCCAGACTTTGAAATATAGGTAGAATTTAGACAGAGAGTTTCATAAAGAAGGCAATAATCTACAAGTGCAATCAAGACAGTCATAACCATCTTCCCCATGGGATATAATGCTCCTCTCAATTAGAGGAGGAGTGGACATCACCATCCCAGAATCCTCAGGATTGGGGAAAGAAATATAGACTAGAGTGGACTTACTGGTATTCTACTATAGACATATTGTGATTCTAGCAATGGGAGAAATTACATCATTGATGTGGAGCCAGTGGCTACTGGAGGCTCTGGGGGCAGTTGTAATACATGGGCTTTTTTTTGGACTTGAGAATCATCCTGAATGACACTGCAATGACAGATATAGGCCATTTTATGTCATCACATAATATGCAGAACTGTGTAGGAGAGAGTGTGGTCTACAATGTGAACTATGGTCCATGCTTAATGGCAAAGCCCCAGGATGTGTTTATCATTTGCAATTAATGTGCCACACTAATGAAGGATGTTTATGTGGGAGGGTGTGGAGGTGTGGGGAGTGGGGCATATGAGAATCCCTATATTTTTGTGCAACATTTATGTCATATAAATATCTTTTAAAAATAAATATTGTTTTAAAAAGAAGGTAATTAAAACAAAGTTTCAGAGATGGTGTATAGTTATAAGGAGCTTTCTGGGAATGTCAGTGGTTAGAAATATATTTTAATATTGTATCCCTATGTTACTAGCTGTGTAACTGACATTGTGCTATCTTCCCTCATCCTCAATTATCTCACTTGCATTAATGCCATCTCACATGGCATTTGAAAAGATTTAATATAGATAGTGTCATGAAAGTGCTTAATATAGTGTAGTTGGTCAACAGATGTTAAATTCTGTCTTCACTAGATTAAAATTGCATGTGGAAGAAGCAGTGAGCAGAGGAATCAGAGTTCCAGAACTGTTTCCTGCAGCAATAAGTTGGAAATAATTTTGCATATTTAGAGTGTTGGAAATATTATATATATATGCAATATTATCAGGAGAGACTGGTATAAGTAGGATGTGGGATTTATAACAATGTGAGAAGGAATGTCAGAGGCTAATTTCACAAATCCAATACATTTTAAAAACAACCCAATGTCAGAAGTCCAGACATTAAACAAGTGGAAGTTTTAATAAAGTAAGAAGTATATGAGCCCAAAAAGTATGATTTACATAAAAAGAAATAAAGATGTAATTATGAGTAAATGTATAAAATCCATTCTCAAGCACTTGTTTTTCAAATAAGGGAAACATAATAAAACTAAGTATATCAGTTCTTAAAATGCAAAATTAATATCATAGTTAGCAATTAGTGAAAATTAGAAATTATGAGGGAAGCTGAATCAATATAGCTTGATAGATCCATAATCTAGAGTATTAAAACATTTATTAAGTAAAGATAATATTGGGGAAGATGAAAATTTTGGAAGAATGAGAACATCATAAAAATCTCTTGTATATGGAGCTTCAGAACAAGTGTGAAAATTAACAAAGATGTGACAGGGAGAACTTCATAATTTGTATAAATTTAAAAAAGCAAAGTAAAACAAGGTATGTTAAATGTACCAACAAATATCTGTGATATATTGATCTCTAAATAGAAATAACTTCAGACTGATATTTAGTGGAAGAAAATAATTAAGGAAATCTTACTTCAACTTTAGTCATCTTTCCATTACTCCATGACTTCTAACATTCCATAGAACTTTACCTAGAGCTAATTTAATGTCCTTGTTCTTCAGACAGTAGATAACAAGGTTTAAGGTTGGGGATGTCACAGTATAGAACACAGACACAAGCAACTCTAGAGAAGAAGGCACATCAGATGCTGGTTTTAAATAAGCAACAGCACCTGTTACAAGGAATACACTCACAACAAAGCCATGAGGCAGGAAGGTGGAAAAGGCTTTTGATTGGCTCTGTCTGGATGGAATCTTTAACACAGTGGAGAAAATATACACATAAGGAGACAGCAATGCAAACTAAACATGAAAATTCATAACAGACACCAAAGGCCACACTGATGTTGATGGTGGCATGTTCCTCAGAACGAGTGAGCTTTAGTATGGCAGGGACATCACAGAAGAACTGATGTATCTTATTGTAGCCACAGAAATTCAGAGAGAATGTCCCAGCTGAGTACAAGATTCCAAAGACACCACCATTGAGCCAAGACACAGATACCATTTGAACACAGACACTTTTGGTCATGACAGCCTCATAGTTCAGAGGATGGCAGATGGCAACATAGTGGTCATAGGACATTGCGGTGAGGATTACAACTTCAGACCCTGTTAAAAGAAGCACCAGGAAGAGCTGAAACACACAGCCCAGGTAAGAGATGGATGCAGTGAAGATGATGGAGTTGAGGATGGATTTGGGGACAGTGGAAGAAATGAGACATAGATATAAGGACAAATGCCAGAGGAAAAAGTACATTGGTGTGTAGAAATGTTGGTCAAGAATTACGAGGATTATAAGAAAATTCTCCAACATTGCCACTATATAGATCAATAAGAACAGTGCAGCTAGTAGCCTTAACAGCATCCAATTCACAGTAAATCTTGTGAGCAAGAAATCCATCATTACTGTATGATTGGTCATTCTTTAAAGTTATGTTACCTATGGAGTAAAGTAAAACTTATATTAACGTATCTATTTTCTTCTTTATTTTTGAAGAATGTTTTCCGTGGCATTATGGGTTAGACAAAAAGTTAAAAAAACAAAAACAATATATTCTTATTTCTAGTCCACTCAGGCATAAAGCAACTATAAGTATAAATTTCTAATATAACTTGCCTTAAATGTACTGTTAACTATGAAAATAATTCTACTACTATTCCCAATTACTTGAAATCATTTCTGAATACATTTATTTCCATTGGGATTTTCAAGACTGTCTATGAGATTGTAATTTTAATATCATACCTTTTATGCATAAATATTAACCTAATTGATGTAAGTTTTGGTGTGGGATAGATGTTATGGATGAATTTTCTGCTTGCTGCTGGATGCATTCTGTTTATTATGAATTGATATGGTAAAAAACCTAGAACATTTATATTTTGTCACTCACATACACCTTAATCAGGGAAGTTTTGGTGATATTTTCCTCCTTCAGAATCTTAAGAGCCTCTATTTGATTTTGCTTTAGCACCACTTCAATGTCAATTCCTTCACTTCTCCATGCATTCTCTTTTCCAAAATTTATGGGTTTTTCAGCAAAGGCTTAACATCAGAGAAAATAAGCTTCTTTAACCTTAGTGAAACTCACTTTCTTATATATATGGCTATAATACTGCACTTACTACAGATAGTGGGGGACTGTCCCCCTCACCCTTGTAAATGTCTGAGAAGTCCTTGACCCAGAGTCCATCACTGCTACATTATTGATTTTCTCCTTAATGAGTGTGTTTACACTACATATTGTGGTGCCACAGTTTCTTTTCAAAGCTAAATGGAGTAGGAATTCATAACCATTCTCTAAGTTAGATTCTTCTACCTATGGAAAATCTGTCATTTAGTGTGATTTTAGTGTCAGTTATTTTAGTACTGAATGACCTAATCCAGTATTTCTATCACTGACACAAGAGCAGTAATTATTCATTCTCCACTGGAAAGGATGTTAGATTTTGAAGATTCCTGTTTAAGCAATAATAATTCTATAAAAATAATAATAATATATAATAATATACTATTATTATAATTAATACTTAATTAATAATAGTATAATAATAATAATATATAATAATAAGTCTATAAGCAATAGACTTATTCTTTCTATAGACCCTTTATGTGATTCCTGCAGTTTCCAATATAATTTTTTTTCTCAAGGACTGATGGGTTCCAATTTATTAGTCTCTATATTAGCTGTAATTTCATGAAGTGGAAACCAGAATATACACATATCATCTGACCAATATAGATTTCCCCTCAAATTCTGAACATTACCATGAAACCAATGATTATATTAATATTTGGAAGCCATATCTACTGGCTTCAAAAACAAATATAATTCTAAACATTTTAAAATAACTTTAATATTCTGATTCTATTTGGATTAAGTTAAATTTATAAAATCAAAAAGACAAAGAATAATTTCTATTTTTCTGTTAATTCTAAAATAATTCTACAACTATTATAGAAAAAATGGCCTGAAGACAACTAAATCTAGCCAATTAGTATATTCATGTGAAAATAAATTTTCCTATTTTAATAGGAAAAATATATTCATGCAAAAATCAAATAATTTAAGATATTTTAAAAAGGCAATATGAAACTTTATCTAACTCCCATGAACTTTAGACAAGGAATTCTCCTTCACATATAAAAATAAGACCCTATATTTTAAATATTCTATTTTCTTATATTATTTTCTAATATATTAGATTAATAGTGAAGAATGGATTAAATTTCAGGAAAACTAGCATCTCATATAAAAAGTAGTTCCTTTAAGAATAGGACAAGACAAGATGATCAACATCACTAGCTATTAGGGAAATGCAAATCAAAACTACAATGATATATCATCTTACAGTCATTAGACTAGCAGCCATTAAAAAAACAGAGGACTACAAGTTTTGGAGTGGATGTGGAGGAATGGGAACTCTCATCCACTGCTGGTGGGAATGTAGAATGGTCCAGTCATTATGGTGGAGAGTTTGGCGGGTCCTCAAAAAAATAAATATAGATCTGCCATACGACACAGCAATTCCACTGCTGGTATATACCCAGAAGAACTGAAAGCAAGGACACAAACAGATATATGCACACCAATGTTCATAGAGGCATTATTCACTATAGCCAAAAGTTGGAATCATCCCAAATGCCTATCAACAGATGAATGGATAAACATAATATGGTATATAGATACAATGGAATGTTACTCAGCTGTAAGAAGGAATACAGTACTAGCACGTGGGATAACATGGATGAATCTTGAGGACCTAGTGTTGAGTGAAGCAAGCCAGGCATTGAAGGACAAATATTACATGACCTCATCCCATTGTTTTCTAACAACAATTTCAACCACATTTCACAACCTAAGAAAAACACATATCTCTTTGATGGTATTTTACCTTCTTTCTTTTGCTTTCAAATATTAAGAATAAATGACAACTCTCAAATATTTATCATTATACAAATTCATTTTTTTAATGACAAGATTTGTTAAACTGTGATATACTGTGAAAATTTCTGAGAGACTTCTCTGTTCAGAATGCTTAATTTGAACACTTTTTCATAAGAGTGATGGGTTTATGATGTAGTTACCTATTATTGTGAAACAAAATGCACACTTATGTTGAAGTTCATTGGTATTGATAGAATAAATCCATATTTCAAATTACTCATTAATTATTTCTATTGAGTATTTGAAAACTGACCAGCAAGTTGTTATAGTTACCTCAGAGAATGGCTAATGTAGAGCTTGTACGTATCAACACTGGATTGGCTTCTTTTGTTTTCTTGCTGTTCCCTTTATAGTTAAAAATGCAATGTAAATTCTAATTATAGGAATAACCTTTATATAGTGGAAAATTAAAATATAATGAAAGATAAATCATCAACAAATTATATACACCTGATCAAACAGTAATAAATATCCGGGATTGGGAAATTGAGGGTAACAAAATGCCCTCAAAATAAACCAAAATACATTAGATGCAGAAATCAGTAGGGAAAATAGCAGTTGTATATTTTTTCACACCCTTATTACAAATCATTCATAAAATCAAAAGAATAGCAGAGATAGAAATATGAAAGATGTACATACTGTAATTAATAAGCTTGAACATACATATAGTGAACTGAAGCAGAATGTATACTATAGTATATTATACTCTTCCAAAAGATAATGGAGATTCTTTATAGGCACATAAGAACAATTACAAAAACAGACTATGCATTTCACCATAAAAATGAGCTTGGCATATTCCAAAGGATCAATATCAAATATTTTAAATAAAATGGCAGGAATCTCTGGAATATATAAGCCATGAGTAAGAAAAGCAGACAAGGTTATTTGCCAAGTCCTTGAATTTGGTGCTGTTACATTTGAACCTTACTCCTGTAAAAATAAAACTTTCCTAATTATAATTAATATCTAAGAGTTCCTTCTTAGAAACCAATTTGTTACTCAAATATAGCCTTTCTGTAAGCCAAATTCAGCAAATAAACTTACTACCTTCCTTCATACTTAGGGCATTACTCCTAGGGAGGAGTTTCCCTGGCACTGAGGGATTAATATCAAGCATTAACCAGAGATGCATTTGGAAAAGACCTCGGCCAAAAGAGTGAAACATTAAATAAAAATGATTTTTTTTGTGTCTAAGAGATTTCAAAATGTGTTGGGAAGCCATTCTGGAGGTTATACTTATGGGGTTCTCAGACAGATTTAATTTCAAAGTAAACAAAGACTCAAATAACATTGCTCCCGAGGGCATTAGGGATGTCCATACACCAGAGGCAAGGAATACAGCCTCATGAAATCAACCCGCCTTTGGCAGGCCCTATTTGGGAATATATGATAACCTGTTTCCCCAATATAACATAGTTACACTCATTATAAGTCCCCTAATCATGATTCTTCCACTCCTTTTATTTGAGCCAATAATTTTCAATGTACCTGTTAAGTATATTTCTCAGAGACTTAAATTTTTGGATTTTTCGTATGCTGGTTGAGCCCTGAATCTCAGCAGAGTAATGACCAACTCCTACTCTCCAGTTATTAGTGTTTGCTCTAGACAACCAATCAAATGAGGCTAGATAAGTCCCATACCCCCAAATTAAGGATTATCTAAAACCACAAGGAAAAAAATTCCTTCCATCTGTCCACAATATCTAAGTTTCCTTGCAGCCTGAAGCATTCAGAGCAGACACCCCAAATCACTCAAGATTGAGGAATGAACAAACATAAAGGGGGAGTATAACCATGGACCAAAAATAGATTTATTATCATAGTTATTTTCCTGTGTTAATGGAAGAAATTGTAACATTGATATAAAGATCGTGGCTGCAAGTGGTTCAGAGGGGAAAGGGTGGGATGAATGGGTGGAAGACAGGAAATTTTGGGATCGCTGAAATTCTTCTATATGATACTGCAGTGATGGATACATGACGTTAAATATATGTCAAGGCTTATGGAACTATACAACAAAAAGTATAAACTATAATGTAAACTAACTAGACTTTGTTTAGTAACAATGCTTCAATACTGGTTCATTAACTCTAAGAAATGTGCCACACTAATCAAAGATGTGAATAATAAGGGAAACTATTGATTGGTTGTATATGTGTGGGGTTACATGGGAATGCCCTATAATTCTGGTGTAATTTTCCTGTAAATGTAAATCTAAAACTTTTCTACAAATAAAGCTTAGTATTACAATGAAAAAGTTTGAAATGTGTGTATGTATGTTCACATACATACACGCATTACAACTTTTATTACAATACAATGTAATAGTAAAAGTAAATAAATATGTGTATAAATTCATGTGTCTGTGTATATATACATATATTTATTTGAAATAACATTATGATGTTTTAGGATATATTATGAAGTGAAAAAAAGTATGGTTCTAAACAGTGTATGCAATGTTTTAAAATATTTTAAAAAATGGAAGGATATGCCAAATCAAAATGAAGATAATTTTCTATGGAGGAAGGGAGGCCCCAATGTGGCCCAGAGATTTATGGAAGCTACTTCTCTATATGTACCTTATTTTGCAGTTTTAATTCTGAAGTCATGTAAATATTTTACATAGTAATCAACAGACTTTGATGAAAATAAATACCAAAATATTGAAAGAAAACAAAAACAAGTAAATCTAACTCTATGTTTCATTTATGGCTTTATTATAGAAGGAAATATTTTATAAGATTTAAAACAACAGTAATTTAATGAACATTCCAGTAAGATAAATCACAGGACAAAACAAAATAAGGTTTTTAGTCCTACAGAAAGGACTAATAAACAAAAATACAAAAAATAAAAAAGAAATATGATTACCTATGAGGCCTCAATAGACTGTGTTTCAGTGTAACCAAATAATAGATGAAGAAAAGTCATCATTTATATAACATTTCAAGTTAATACATCCGAAAGGAAGGAAAACAATTAAATATTGTTAAATTACCATCTCAGTAATCAGCAACAGCTACTAAAATTATTAGGTGAAATGTTAACGGGAATTTTACAGTGGGTAGAAGAGATTAAAAACACCTGAACGTAATGATTAAATGTATCATCATTAATAAAGAAAATCCCCCCCTAGATATTATGGTCTTCTAGATATTACATAATAAATGGTGCAATATTTCACCTGCATTTTTGCAAAACAATATAACCAGAATTCAATCAAATGTTCACTTTCTAGGAAATAAGAGACAGAGGAACAAGTTTAGTGACTATGAATCTGTAATTAAGTAATCCAAAAGTTGCAAAATTATGTAGGACAAAAGGGTTGTCTTTAGTAACAATTAAATTACAAAAAAATAAAACAAGGAGGGAACTTTTTAAAGATTTAGAAAGAAACAAAAGATAAA
>JAQZBX010044935.1:0-21205 GCA_029593785.1 Cabassous unicinctus
AGAACACTGAATTCCCAGCCTGGAGAGCTCTGCAACTTTCTCCAAGGGAGAAACAACAGTCCCCCAAATGCAGGGGCAATGTCTGGGAAAGGAGGATGGTCCACTAATGGGTTCTTGTTATTGATGATTAGCCTTACTTGTCTTTGCTGTTATAATTTAAACTTAGCCTATTGTTATGGGGTGCCTAAGGGTTGCCACCTGAGAGCTTCCTTGTTGCTCAAATGTGGCCTCTCTCTAGGCCAAACTCAGCATATGAATTCATTACCTTCTCCCCAGGATGGGACATGACCCCTCAGGATGAGCCTCCCTGGCAACGAGGGATTAATACCAAGTGCCAACTGGCAATACAATTGCACAAAGACCTTGAATAAAAGTGGGAAAAGGTTAAGATAAATGAGTTCATATGGCTAAGAGACTTCAAGGACAGCTGGGAGGTCATCAGTAGGATCTCATAGAACACCAAAGTGAATATCTCCCCACACAGAGGGGCTCCTGAGGGCTCTGGAGACACCCACGTCCTATATACAGGGGGATAGCTCCAGAAGTTGATGCCTTATCAGTGGGCTATACTTTGGAATCTGTGCTCCTGAGAGTGACAGAGTTGGACTCAAATAAGTCCTCCCTGCACATGGTCCATCAGTCCCTTCTATTCAAACCTATATGTGAGACTGGAGTTTGTAGGTGTACTTCCGGAAACTGGAGCCATTGGCCTGCCCATATGCCAGCTGTGCCTGGAATCTCAGTGGATCTGCAACTCCTACTCTACTGCTCAATGGACTCACCAAAGTCACCTGGCTGGGAGATGATAATGGACAATGGTCACCCCAGGCAATGGAGACAGTCTGCAGCTGCAGGCAGGATATGCCCATCCATCTTATCCATTCCATGGGATATAAACCCACTCTCAATTGGACGTGGAGTGGACATCACCATACTATACTCCTCAGGATTGGGGCTAGAGTAATGGACTAGAGTGGACTTATTGGTATACTGTTGTAGACACATTGTGATTCAAGCAATGAAAGAAATTACAACATAGATGTTGAGCCAGTGGCCACTGGATGCTTTTGGGACAGGGAGAGGGAAAAGCAGTCGGAATATAAGGGCTTTTTCAGGACTTGGGAATTATCCTGTGTGACATTACAATGACAGATATAGGCCATTTTTCATCAGCATATACCATGCAGAACTGTGTGGAGAGAGTGTGGTCTACATTGTGAACTATGGTTCATGCTTAGTGGCAAAGCCCCGGGATGTGTATATCCCTTGCAGTTGATGTGCCACACTAATGGAAGATGTTTAAGTGGGAGGTTATGGGAGGTGTGTGAGGTGAGGAACGTGGGAATCCCTGCAATTTTTGTGTAACATTTATGTAATCTAAGCATCCTTTAAAATATTAAATAAATAAATAAATACATACATAAATAAATAATAGTGATGAGGATCCAGCCCCCCCCAAAAAAACAGTAGAAAACAGAAAATGTTACATAATTATTACAGACCAGTTTCCACCGGTATATAAAATTAGAAATATATACATATACAGGAATTTTACATTTTACTATATTGGATGAAATCTTGACAAAATACTTCAAACAATATATTCGTTATTGTACCTGTTTATTTACTCAATACCTATTTTATCAACATTTAAACATTGCTACATTTACCAAGTAATTAGTACCTGACTGCTTTTTTCCTATTAAACCACCTCTACATTTTAAAAAATGCAGTTATTACAAATAGCCTATAGGATGGTAATAAGGAAAATGTTTTAAAATGTTAATTTTGATGAAAAATGTGAATTCATTCTTGAGTTTTATAATGTAGAATTCTTATTTTTAATACTTGAAACTGGCATCATATGAAATTTGCTGTTAATCTCTTAGAATCTCTTAGAAATCATTTAATAAACCTGCAAAGGACTTGCTATATTTCTTTAAAAGTGTTTTTAGTATATTATGATGTTTTCTACTTCTCCTTACATTAAAAATTAAAAATATAGTAAATATGAAATAACTGTAAAATGAACACTTATATACCCATTGATTTATTTCCTCTTGTACCATGAATATTTTTGCTTAATTTGTTTTATCATATACATACTTATGCATCATCCTTCTTTCCATATATCTATCCATCTTTATTTTATATTTCTTAATATCTTTCATTTAGAGTAAGGTACAAATTGTTCACCCCTGTACATTTTTAGGATGGATATAATGAAATCTATTTTTTGAGAATATTTTCTTTTCAGACAACAGTTACAAACAGTTAAATGCATGAATATTTTATTTATTCTATATAATAATTTTTGACAAACTTTGACACAACTGTAAAATATCCTCTAACAAAATACAGTGATTTCCAAAAATCTGAGAGATTTCTTTGCTTCTTCCTAATAAATCCTACCTTGCCACCTTACCAAAAAGAAAAATAATCTATTCATTCATTGATTTTACCATGGAGAGGTAATATTATCAAATTCTATTTTGAGTTCTTTGTCAATTTTTAATCTGCTATGTCTAAATCAAAACAGATTATTTGGTCACAAATACTACAGCTTATTTGGCATCCAAATATTGATGCTGCCTGTGGCAGTTTGAATCTCCTATGAAACCCTTAAAACACTCTTCTTAAACGTATTCTATTCCTGTATAGGTAAACCTATTGTAAGTGGGAAATTTTGAATAAAATACCTCAACTAAGGGCCTTTGATTTGATTGCAGAAGCCAGGGTAGGTCTTAATACTTTACTGGTGTCCTTTATAAACAGAGGAATGAAAAGCCATAGATAGAAAAAGCTGCAGAGACAGAGAGGAACCAGAGACTGAGAGAGAATGCCCCTGGAGCTGAGGAAGACATTTTAGCCAGAAGCCAAAAGCAAAGATTGCCAGAGGAGATTGGAGAGAGGAGCAGATGCTGCCATGTGCCCAATGGCCCACAGCTGGAGCTCAATAGATAGCATCTCTGATGATGCCTTTATTTAGACCTTTCATAGCCTCAGAAATGGAAGTTTTTCACCTAATAAATCCCACTGGAAAAGCCAATTTCTGGTTTATTGCTTTCACAGCATTTAACAGTACCAAATATATTTAGTATATTGATAGTAAAATATTTATCCTGATCTGTAGATGGATAATTTCATTTAACCATTTACCTCATATTTTTGCCCGCTGATCAATTTCTGCTGAATAGAAAATAATTTTAGGCCCTTTTGTTATCCAAATTTATGAAAACCCAGCAATGAATTAAGGAAGTAATGCTAGAAACCTTTGAGAGACTGGATTTAGGTGATGATATAAGCACAGGGCACTAAGATGATTAAAAGTAATATTATTTTAATGACTGGATTTTTCATGACAAGAGTAAGAATGGCAAATAGGCATAGGAAGAAGGTAAAAAAGAGTAAAAAAATTATAAAAATAATTAAAAGCATATTTATGAAGATATAACAAGGGAAGAGTGGATCAATGAGTTCTGATTCTGTGAATTTGGTCATAAGCTAACCACATTAAAGTCCATAATCTAATTCTGGGTTATTTTTGTTTATTTTATTTTTCTGTTACATAAAGATTTACATAGCCACCTTAATGGGTTTTTTTTTTGCCTGGGGAATATGTACCAAAGGCACAATTCCTTCTAATTTAGAGCTCTATGTGAAATTAACAAATTATGTGTGGGTCAGAAGGAGAGACAACTAAATAATTGTCATCCCATACCACTAGAGTTGCTGTGGACACCAGTAAAAGCCTGACTAACACAGGTTGGGTAGAGAGATATTCTATACAGGTAGTGGAGAAACAGAAAGGTCAGCTAAGCTGGTGAGCATTGGGTCCCCATAGCCAGTGTGTCTCTACCAGTGGCCAATGAAGGGATATGTTCTACTTGTAGCACTCCTCTCTTGTGTTCATGTGGTATCATAGTGGAGGTATCCTGTTCCCTCCCCATCAGAAAAAGATACAACAATGGGATTTAAGGTGGATGTTTCAATACATGCCAATCAGGGTCAGACCACCCTTCAGTGAGTGCTTATACATATTCAGGACAAGAAGGGAAGGAATGTTTCAGCAGCCCCTTTATCTATGAGGGGATTTTAATTTATCCTGCCTGACTGACACACCTGGCCCTGAGCATAACATGTATTTGTTAGTCTATGGAAAAGGTGCTAACTAGCCTAAGACTGTTCCCACCACAGTACTCTTTCCAGATTAATTTATGTAAGAACAATATTTCTTTCCTAACATAAAGAATGCACACACAGCTGCACCATTAGAATATCCAAAACTTAGGTTTTAGAAGGCAATGGCCACTGCATTGTTTACCTCACATTGGAATTGTCCAAATGAATCAAGTGTAGAAGTCAATCCCCATTCTACAATACTGGACATATTTTTCCCTCTATTTTTAAAGAAGCTTTGATTACATAAATGTGACATTTAAAATATAGAGTATACCCATATTTCACAATCCTCCTTGCACATACTTTCCACAATTAACAATATATTTCATTAATATGGCATATTTGTTACAATTGATGAACACATATCAAAGCACTGCTAACTAACCATGAGCTATAGTTTACACTATGGTTTATACTTTGCCCCACACAGTTTTATAGGTTTTGAAAAAATTTTCAATGGCCTGATCCATCATTACAATATCATGCAGAACAATTCCATTGTCCAAAAAATGTCCCAACTTACACCTATTCTTCCTTCTCCCTTCCCTAAGAACCTCTGGTACCCATTTTCTTTATATCAATATTAAGAATTCTTCCATTATTAGAATAATAAGTCTGCTTTAGTCCATAGTTGTATGCCCCTCTCATGTGGGTTCATTTCTCAGTCATGAGGATTTTGAGATGGTGATGCCCATTCTCCTTCTGATTGAGAAGTGGCTTAGATCCTATGGGGCAGATAGATGGAACCGTCTTGCTTGAAGTTGTGGATACTCTCTGTTTTGGGGGATTGGTGGTGTCCATCATCATCCTTTTGTTAGATTGGTGAGTCTGATGAACTGGAGAGTAGGTGTTGGCTGAAACTCTGCTGAGATTCAGAATTTAACCAGCGTATGAACAGCCAGAAGATTAAATTCAATGGGACATATATTTAATAGGTATAGTGCTAATTATAGGATGAAATAAAAGGAGCAAAGAAACATGTGTAGGTAAATTATGATTTGGTCTAATTCTGATACATTGGGGAGATAGGTCATCATATATTCCAGAGTAAGCCCTTCAGACTGGGTACTGATTTCCTGGAGTTGTCTAAACTGCCTTTAGTGTCAAGATGTATTTAGAGTCCATGGGAGCACCCCTGGTTGAGGCACTGTTTACCGTGGCAGTAATTGAGATCCTCCTCAGATGGGTATAAGTGTAACCTCCAGAATGACCTTCTGCCTCATCGTGAAATCTTTTAATCATAAAAACTCATTTGTATTTAATATTTCTCCTTTTTGGTCAAGTTATTTTTCCAAATGCATCACTAATTTGTGCTTGGTAATAATCCCTTTTTGCCTGGGAAACCCATTCTTGGGAGGCATGTCCCAGAGTTGGGGGTAAGGCAGTGAGCTAATGTGCTGAGTTCAGCTCAGACAGAGACAACATTTAAGCAACAAAGAGGATTCCAAGAGGTAACTCTTAGGAAATATATATTTCAAAGCTAAGCTTCAATTTCACAAGAACAAGGTTCATAAGAACAGATATCAATATCAAGGGTCTGGCATAGTGATCTTTCTTCCTTCACTAGGTTCTGCCCATACAGAGATTCTTGCCACTATATTACAGAACGTAACAGGAGGCTCCAGGATGAAAATTTAATATTCCATCAGTTATTGTGTAGGAATCCAACTGCTGAGACAACACCCATGACCACATGAATACATTCATATTCCGTAGAGGCATGCCCCATGTCCACCTACCAACAATACCCCATACCAGTGATACTCCCTGACACAGTTACAACCCTTCTGCAATCCAAAACCTCCAAAAAAAAAAGTCAAAAATTTCTTTTCCATTCTGCCTTTCATCACCATAATGTATTTTATCTTTTACCTACAAAGAATTTTTTTTGCTCTATGTTTTCTAGAGTCTCATTTTTTTCACTTTATTCTCAAAGAAGCTAGAGATTATAGAAAGTCACATAGAAAATGTAGGGGATTCCCATATACCCCATAACTCTCCCTCTCACATTTTCCCCTATAAATAACATCTTACTTGAATGTGCTACATTTGTTACAATTGATCAAAAAATATTGAAGCATTGCTAATAACCATAGTCAATGGTTTTCATTATGGTTTGCATTTTGCACTGTACAATTTTATAGGTATTGGCAAAATATTTAAAGGCCTGCATCTGTCATTGCAAGATCATTCAGAATAATTCCATTACCCTAAAAATTCCCTATGTTTCACCTATTTTTCCCTCCCCCTCCGTTTGGAATTTATGTTAACCACTAAGTTTCAATTTTTGAGAAATATGATTCATAATTACAGGCAATAATATTGAGGGCTTGAAGTACTGGTCTGTTTTCTTTTATTAGGCACTGTCTATGTTTTCAAGAGATTCTTGTCCCTCTATTTCAGAATGTAGCAGGAATCCCCAGGATGGAAGTTTAATATTTTCTTGTTTATTGTGTGGGTTTCCACCTAATGAGAAAACACACCAAGTCAAGATGAACACATTCATATTCCATAGAAGCATGCCCCAGTTGCACCGTTTCCCACATAGCCCCCCACCACTGACACTCTGCTATGTTGACCCTCCCCTGACATATTTGCAAAAAGAAAAAATATTCCATACCATTGTAGATTCAACCACAGACCAAAAACTCTACAGAGCTCAATTGTTCTTTCCTCTTTTCATTCATTGCTTGGGCTTTGGGTGTAAAGTTGATGAAGCCCTTTCCTACTACAAGATCTCGTAGATGCTTCTTTTCATTATCTTCTAGGTGTTTTATGGACTTGGTTCTTATATATAAGGTTTTAATCCATCTTGAAGAAATTTTTTTTTATATTTTAAAAGATGCTTAGATTACATAAATGTTACACAAATATTACAGGGATTCCCATGTTCCCCACCTTCCACACCTCCCACAACCTCCCACATAAACGTCTTTCATTAGTGTGGTACATCACCTGCAATGGAATACACATCCAAGAGTTTTGCCACTAAGCATGGACAATAATTCACATTATAGACCACACTCTCTCCCACACAGTTCTGCATGTTATATGCTGATGTAAAATGCATTGAGGTAATTTTTATATTGGATGTGAGATGGTGATCCTCTCTCATTTTTTGGATATGGATATTCAGTTCTCCCAGCACCATTTGTTGACAGAACTACTGTCTCAATTGAGTCAGATTGGTGGCCTAGTCAAATATCAGTTGAATGCATATGCAAGGATCCATATCAGAACTCTCAATTCAGGTCCATTGATATTTCTATCTTTGTGTCAATAACATGTAGTTTTGTTCATTGTGGCTTTGTAGTACACTTTAAAGTGAGGTAGCATGGTTCTTACAATTTCATTTTTCTTTTTCTATATGGTTTTGGCTTTTCAGGAAACCTGCCCTTCCATTTAAATTTCATAATTGGCTCTTCAATTCTGTAAAAAAAAAACAAAAAAAGCTGTTATAATTTTTATTGGGAATGCATTTAATCTGTAATTGCATTTGAGTAGGACAGAAATTTTAATGATGTTTAGACTCCGAGTACATGAACATGGAATATTCTTCCACTTATTTAGATCTTCTTTGATTTCCTTTAACAATATTGTATAATTTTCTGTGTATAGGTCCTTTATATCTTTACTACATTTTATTCCTAGGTATTTGATTCTTTTATTTGCCATGTAAATGGAATTTTTTTCTTCATTTTCTCCTTAGATTACTTATTCTTAGTGTACAGAAATGCTGCTGATTTTTTGCTTGGTAATCTTTATATCCTGTCATTTTACTGAACTTGTTTATAATCTCTAGAAACTTTGCTGTAGATTTTCCAGGATGTTTTTTATAGGATCATGTCACCTGCAAATACTGAAATATTTAATTCTTCCTTTCCAATTTGGAATACTTTTATTTCTTTTTCTTGATTTCTTGATTGAGCTAGTACTCTCACACAATGTTAAAGATTGGTGACAATGGATATCTATGTTTTGTTCCATATTTTAAGGAAAAAGTCTTTAATGTTTCGCTATTGAGTATGATGTTAGCTGTGGGTTTTTCATATGTACCCTTTATCATGGTGAGGAAAATTCCTTCTATTCTTTTCTTTAGAAATGTTTTGTTTTAATCAAGAAAGGATACTGTATCTTGTCAAATGTTTTTTCTGTATCAATAAAGATGATCATGTGACTTAATTCTTTTGGTCTGTTAATGTAGTATATTACATTGGTTTTCTTATGTTGAACCATCCTTGCATATAAAGGATAAAACACACTTGATCATGTTGTATAACTTGTTTGTTGTGTTCCTGAATATGATTAGCAATACTTTGTTCTGAACTTATGCATCTATGTTGATTAGAGAGATTATTCTGTAGTTTCCTTTCCTAGTGGTGTCTTTTTTGGGATTAGGGTGATGTTGGCTTCATAGAATGAGTTAGGAAATGTTCCCTCCACTTCTATTTTTTGGAAGATTTTAAGCAGGATTCATGTTAGTTCTTTATGGAATAATTGTTAGAATTCACCTGTGAATTCAACTGGTACTGTGCTTTACTTGGCTGGGAGGTTTTTGATGACTAATTCAATTTCAATACTTGTAATTGGTCTATTGCATTCATAAATTTCTTCTTTCATCAGTGTAGGTTGCTTGTATATTTTGAGAATTTTGCCCATTTCACCTATTATCCATCTTGTGGCATACAAATTTTTAAAGTTTCCTCTTGTGGTATCCTTTATTTCTAAGGTTCTAGTGATGATATTCCCTTTCTCATTTTCATTTTATTTTATTTGCATTTTCTCTCTTTTTCTTTGTTAGTCTAGCTAAGGGTGTGCCAATTTTATTAATTTTCTTAGAGAACCAATTTTTTTTGGTTAATTTTTTCTAGTGTTTTCTTTATATATCTAATTATTTATATACTTGTAAAAAAGATATTTAGATTTCATAAATATTACTTAAAAAATATAGGGGATTCCCATATGCCCCACACCCTACCCCTCCGACATTTTCTCACATTAACAACATCCTTCATTAGTGTGGTACATTTGATAAAATTGATGAACACATTTTGAAGCACTGCCACTAAGCATGGAATATAATATATGTTGTAGGTTGCACTCTCTCAAGCACAATTTTGTAAGTTATGGCAAGATATATAATGGCCTGTATCTGTCATTGCAATATTATTCAAGACAATTCCCAAGTCCCAAAAATGTCCCCATATTGCACCAATTTTCGCTCTCCCTCACCTCAAAATTTCCAGTGGCCACTTCCTCCACATCAATAACATAAGCTCTTCCATTGCTAGAATCACAAAATTCTATAATAGAATACTAGTAAGCCTGCTCTAGTCCATCATTCAATCCCAAATCCTGAGGATTCTGGGATGATGATGCTCACACCATCTCTAATTGAGAAGGGTCTTAGATCCAATGGGGACAGATAGCTAGAAATATCTTGCTTGCAGTTGCAGACACTTTCTTTTCCTTGGGTTAGTCATTGTCCATTATCATTGCCTTATTAGTTGTCATGTGTGATTCCAGTGGACTGGAAAGTAGGTGTTGCAACTCTGTTGAGATTTAGGGCCCTGCAGGCAAATGGACAGTCCAAAGATTTAAGTCCCTTAGACATTTACTTATCAACACTAGTACTAACTATAGGTTCAAATAGAAAGGGCAGTAGAACCATGTGTAGGGAAACCACAAATGAGTACAACTCTGTCACATTGGGGAGCATTAATTCCAAAGTAGGGGCCACTGGCCAGGACAGCAGACTCTAGGGCTGTCTACCCTGCCTATAGTGTCTGGATATCTCCAGAGTCCTCAAGAGCCCCAGTATTTGGGGTAGTATCCACTTTGGCAGTCAATTAGATCCTGCTGAGATGTGCATTAGCATCACCTCTGGATTGAGCTCCTGACTCACTTTGAATTATCTTAGCCATATAAACTCATTTGTCTTTACCTTTTCCCCCTTTTGGCCAAGGTCTTTTTCCAGTTGCATTGCTAGTTGGTTCTTGCTAGTAATCCCTCAGTGCCAGGGAGGCTCATCCCTAGGAGTCATGTCCCACACTGGGGGAAAGTAATGTATTTATATCCTGAGTTTCGCTTAGAGAGAGGCCACATTTGAACAAGAAGGAGGCTTTCAGGAGGTAATGCTTTGGCACCCTATAATACTCGGTTAAGTTTAATTTCAAAAGTAAAGGTTCATAAGTCCAGTTGTCAATATCAAGAGACTGTCAATTGACCATCCTCCTTCAGAAGTCACTGCCCCTGTACTCAGGGAATTCTTGCTATTTCTTTAGAGAATGTGGCAGAGCTCCCTAGGATGGAAATTTGATATTCCTTCCATTATTGTGTGAATCTCCACCCTCCATGACAATGTCCCATGAACATTTGAACACATTTATATCCCTTAAATTTACACCCAGGTGAGCTTCCTCTCACGTATCCCCCATCAATGATACCTTGCACCAATGATTCTCCCCTGCTGCAGTTGTAACCCTTCTGTGATCCAAAACTTCTTCATCACTTCTCCTTTTATTAGCCTTCAACTGATTGAATGAGATGACAGTCATTGCTGCAAGCAATCAACTTAGTTGATTGTAGATGTAATCAGCCATCTATGCAATCAATTCACAGATTAAAGTCCATGAAATTCCTTGTATTATAATTATCTCAGTGCTTGATAAACCAAACAACTGAGCACCATTTCCTGGTCAGGTTGACATAAGCTTAACCATCATAAAGTGCATATAATTATAAAGCACTGAAAGTGGAGGCTGATAAAATCCATCTGCCAATGTTCAAATGGCAAAGTGATAGATGAACCAGGGTTTTAGGTGATATACACTTAAGAGGTTTGCCAAGATTATAAGCCTGACTTTTATGAAGTTGATTATATTTTTAAACTACAGTATCAAAATGTCAACCAGTATTTTGCCATGACCTCTTTCATTTTTTGTTTTCCATCATGATAATTTCATGGAGTAATTTTATGTAGGTTACTTCAGGGACTCTGGGTGACCAGGCTGCCATCTGGACCTTCTCATAAAATTTATTTTACAACCCTGCTGATACCACTTGTCTTTTCAATTTCAGAAGCATTTTCTTGACTGATAGCTAATTAATTTGAAGATGGTTTATGATGGATTTTATTTTCGGTGCATATCTTTGTTGTTTTTTTTGTTGTTGTTGTTGTGTTTTTTTAACCATTTCTTGGTCAGAGATCACCATTGTTTTCATAACATTCCAAAATCATGAATTGCTTCAAATGCTTATCTATTTAGAATAGAAATATTAATATATTTTCCTTTAGCTAATGACAGCTTCTAATGAAATGTTTTGACAGTTTCCTAGATCATTATAATGACAGAAGCTATGAACCTTTAATTGCTTCTATTGTAGGGGTTACTGCATAGCCTGCATAATATTTCTCTGTTTCTGTTTTAAGTTAAGTTCCATCTACAAATAAGATGAAGGTTGGCTTAATCCAGGGGTATTTTGATAGTTTGGTGCTGGAGATGATAACTGAGATGATAACATCCTCTCAGTCTTGAGGCATTCCCTTTTTCAGACAGGGGCAACAGAGTTGCAGGGTATAAAGTATTACAACACAGGATTTGGATATTTTAAGAAGAAAGCAGTAGGATTTTCTTTGGAGGCCAGTAATTTAACTTAAATATGCTGGTTTTTCTTTTTTATTATCCATCATCTTCTTGCTCAAATGAATTTTATTGATACATATTAATAAAGTATACAAATAATGATTGAAGTGATGAATTCACAACTGTGTGATTATACCAAATAACATTAATTATACACTTTGGATGGATTCTTTGCTTAATTTTTCTTGAGATTGTAAGCTTGTGAAGAGCATGTGGCTCATTTAACCATAAATTGTGTCCTTGGACCTTATTACCTTGTGCCTCAACTAATTTGGCAACAAAGGGTACTGCCTTTAGTCAGATGGGATTGTGTTACCCAATGCACCCAGTTGAAGGATTTGTATTTTATAGATCTGTGTTGAATTCCATATTTTGGGTGAGGACTCTTATTATTTGATTTTTATTTTCATAAAAGAAGCAATGAAATGGTTTAATTGTATTTGGATAATTTCAAATTTTGTGCTTGCAAGGATTGTGTCAAGTCTATTTGAAGATGTTCTAAGAGCTGTGTTGTTCAAAGTGTTTGACCCTCTCCCACCATTTCAGTTTTACCAGAGTTATATAATTGACAGGTGAAACATGATTTATATAGCAACTTTGAATGTCATTAAAAGTCCCTATTTTGTGCTAAGACAAAGATCTGACCTAAAGTTGATTGCAAACACTTTCAGGGACAGACCAGAGTGAAACAATGTAGCACAATCAGAAATTTGATTGTTTTGTGGTATATGGCATAAAAAATAATTGCAATTATAACCAATAAAACTATGCGATTTTCAAATGTGAGGCTTATGAGTAGCAGGACATATATTGTACAGTGAAGACATTGAAAAAACTCTAGGATTGTAATATAGTTTCCATGAAACATTTATATATAGAAAGGTTTTATCCCATTAATTACACCGTTTGTTGAATAGACTATTCTATACCAGCTGGGTGGACTTGAAAGCTTTGTCAAAAATTATGTGACCATAGAGTGTCTGTTTCTGAATAATCAATTTGGTTCCATTGGTCTATATTTATGCCTATACCATGTTTTTTTGTTTTTTTTTTTACCTTTTTTTTTTCGCTAAATGATACAATGTAAAGTCCAGAAATGAGAGTCCTTCTATATTGTTCTTCCTTTTTAAGATGTTTCTGACTATTCATGGACCCTTATCCTTCCAAATAAATTTGATAATTGTATTTTCCATTTCATTAAGAAAGGCTGGTAGAATTTTTATTGGGAGTGCATTGAATCTGTATACCAATTTGGGTAGAATTGACATCTTAATGTTATTTAGTCTTCTAATACATGAACATAGAATATTCTTCGTTTATTTAGTTCTACTTTGATTTCTTTTAGCAATGCATTGTAATTTTCTAAATACAAGTGCTTTATATCCTTGTTTAAGTTTCTTCATAACTATTTGATTCTTGAAGTCAATATTGTAAAAGAATTTTTTTTCTAACTTTTTCCTCATATTGTTCATTACTAGTGTATAGAAACACTACTGATTTCTCCTTATTAATCTTGAATCCTGGCATTCTGCTGAAATTATTAGCTGTAGTAAATTTGTTGTAAAATTTTGGGAGAGAATTTCTAGGTATAGGATTATATAAAGTGCAAATTGCAAAAGTTTTAATATTTCTGTTCTGATTGTATGAATTTTATTTCTTTTTCTTGTCTGACTGCACTAGCTAAAATCTTTAGCATTATATTGAATAACACATGTGACAGTGGGCCTCCTTGCCTTTTTCCCAACCTCAACAGGAAAGTTTTCAGTCTTTCATCATTGAGTACAATGTTAGTTGTGGGTTTTTCATGTTCGCCCTTTATCATGTTGGGAGTTTCCTTAAGTCTTATTTTTGTATTATTTTTATCAAGAAAGGATTATGTATTTTGTCAAATGCATGCTCTGTATCAATTGAGAAGATTGTGTGATTTTTCTTCTTTGATTTATTAATGTGACGTATTACACTAATTGATTTCCTTCTGTTGAATCACCTTTGCATGCCTGTATAAAACCCACTTGATCATGATGAAAAATTTTTTCAATATGGATTGTATTCAATTATAAAATATTTTGTTTAGGATTTTTGCATCCATGTTTATTCAGGAAATGTGCCTGCAATTATCTTTTTTTTTTGTAATATCTTTATGTGACTTTTGTATTAGGGAGATATTGCCTTCATAGAATGAGTTTGTTGGCATTCATTCTTGTTCAATATTTTGGAAGAGTTAGATTGCTATTAAATTTTCTTTGAATGATTGGAAGAATTCACCTCAGAAACCATCTGTTCTTGAGATTTCATTTTGAGGAGTTGTTTGATGATTGTTTCAATCTCTTTATTTGTGATTAGTTTGATGAGGTCTTTTATTTCTTCTAGGGTCAGTGTAGGTTGTTCATATGTTCCTAGTAGGATTTTTTTTTTTCAATTACAAAGGAGTCTCATGAAATTTTATTCAATTTCAAGGGTAAAGACAAGAAGCAATATTCACAGTTAATCACAGAATAAATGCAGCAGTATAATTACTGGCTTGGATGGCTGTACTTCAGAGGTTGCTGAGTTCTAAGTGTTATCTGAATTACCAGCTATTCTGTCTTCTCTATTTAATAGTTTTCCACTCTATGATCCATTAATCTTTATTAAAATAGAAATGACATGTATTTAAAGGGAAAAAAAATACTTTTTTCTTACAACACCGGAGAAGGTAGAAAGCTTCATTTTGTAAATGGGTCCTTGAATTTCTCAATAGGGTTACCTTAAGTTAATTTTTAAGCACAGCCTTTAGAATTTCAGCTTAAAAAAATGGCAAACTATTATTGTTCTTAGCATAATAGCATGACATACCTTATAAATTGTTCAGCTATTTCAAAATGGTTACACTTACTGGAAATCCCTTGAAACAGAACAGCCCAATTGCACTTGATAACTTTGCAGCAACCAAATTAATTATACACATTTAATGAACAAATTCCATAACCTGCACTAGCACAACCATTAAAATTCTAAACGATGTAATAGTTTTTAACAAGTATACCAGTCCCTCTAAATAAAATCTTACCAAGTAACAGATTTGGCAGATTTTACCACTGTCTGTCCTAGGACTCTAGGGTACCTAGGCACAACAAGCAGTTGTCATTTTAATGTTCTGATTAAGAGTTGCTAAATTACAACTGGAGCAGGGGAGGACCATTGGTGTGGGGTGTCAGTGATGTGGGATACATGGGAGGAAGTTCACCTGGACATACATTTAAGATACATAAATATGCTCAAATGTTCATGGGGCATTCTCATAGTGGGTGGAGATTTACACAATAACTGAGAGAATATTGGATTCCCATCCTGGAAATCTCTGCCACATTCTCTAATGGAGCAGCAACTGTCCCCCAAGTGCAAGGGCAATTACTGGCAAAGGAGGATGGTCCATTGATAGGCCCTTGATATTAACCACTGTGCCTGTGAGCCTTTGCTCTTGAAATTGATACTTACACTAGTGTTGTGGGGTGCCTAAGAGTTGTCTCCTGAGAGCCTCCCTATTGTTCAAATGTGGCCTTTCTCTAAGCCAAACTCAGCATACAAATATATTACCTTCCCAATAGCATGGGACATACTCCCAGGGTTGAGTTTCCCTGGCACTGGGGATTACTATCAAGCACCAACTAACAATGCAACTGGAAAAAGACCTCAAATATAAGGGGGAAAAGGAAAAAACAAATGAGTTTATATGGCTAAGAGACTTCAAAGTGAGTCAGGATCTCATCCCAGAGGTAATGCTTATGCACATCTCAGCAGGATCTCATAGACTGCCAAAGTGGATACTACTTCAAATAGTGGGGCCCCTGAAGGCACTGGAGACACCCAAGTCCTATGTGAGGGCAGATAGTTCCAGGGTTACGTGCTTTGACAGTGGGTCCTACTTAGGACTTTGTGCTCCTGAGAGGGACAGAGTTGCATACAGTTATGGCTTTCCTACACATGCCTAATCTGTACCTTCTATTTGAACCTATACTTGGTGCTGGAGTTGGTAGGTGTACATCCAAGAGACTTAAATCTTTGGGCTGTCCATGTACCAGCTAGGCCCTGAGTATTAGCAGAGTTACAACACGTACTCTATTTCATTGGACTCACCCAGGGCAACTAACAAGGTGGTGAGGACTGACAACAAACATACCAAGGAAAAGAGAGATTACAATTGCAAGCAAGAGAGTCCCATCCATCAGCTTTATGAGATCAAACTGCCTCTCAATTAGAGGTGGAGTGGACATCCATCCTAGAATCCTCAGGATTGGGGAATGAATATAGACTAGAGTGGACTTACTGGTATTCTACAATAGACTTGTTGTGATTCTGGCAATGGAAGAAATTATGGCATTGATGTGGAGGCAGTGGCCACTGGAGTCTCTGGGGGCAGGAGGAGGGAAAGACAGGTGTAATGAGGGGATATTTTCAAGACTTAAGAATCATCCTGAATGGCAAAGCACTGACAGATATAGGTATGTACAATGGTACATGCTCAATGGCAATGCCCCAAGAAATGTTTATCAATTGCAATGAATGTGCCACATTAATGAAGGATGTTGTTTATGTGGGAGGGTGTTGGAGGTGTAGGGAGTACGGCATATGGGAATCCCTAGGATTTTTGTGTACCATTTGTATAATCTAAGTATCCTTAAAAAATTTTTTCTTAATATATTAAAAACAAGAAAAAAAGTTACTAAATTGACAGTGATTAAGTGCATTTGCAAAGTATCCTTATCCTTTCAATTTACTAAGAAATGAAAGGATATCCTAGAGCATAGAAAGACTGCAAGAACATGTGGAAAATGAGATTGTTTGGATTTGGCATGGCTGCTAATTGCCCACAGTTAAATGAGAGGGGGAAAAAAAAAGTAGGGCAGGAAAGTAGTAGGAAAGCCTTTCTGAGCCACACCAAGTAGCTCGAAATACTTATTGCATGCTCCAGATTTAACTTAAATCAAGCCTACTGAAAAACCTTTCCTTCCTTGACAATTATGCTTTAAATCTTTAGGTCTTAGGAGACTGGTGAACAGAAATACTTAAATCAGAATTCTCATGGAAATGTGCAGAAAAAAATCTTTACAAAAGTTAGTTTTTCTAGAAATCGTGGAATTCAGAAAGTCTAAATTAATACTGTACACTAAAACTTTTTTGCATCTATAGTATATTTAGAGGCACCCAACAGTTCTAATGGCCAGTTCCTGCAAGCAGCCTACTTGAATATGATAGTGAATTAGTCAGGGTTCTGTCGGGAAACAGAATCAACAGGAGATATCTGTCAATAATATGAGATTTTAAAGAGTCTCTCACGTGACCGTGGGGAAGCACAAGTGCAGGTTCCGCAGGCAGGCTGCAAACCAGGGGGTCTGATGAAAGTCCGATGAATGGTCCTTGATGAATTTCTGGGAGAAGTTGGCTGTCCAAAGACAAGCTGGGAAATTTTCTATGAATGTTGAAATCACTTTCCCTTTTAACTGATTGGATAAAAGCATCACCCATTGCTGATGCAATCTCCCTGATTGATGCAGACATAATCAGCCATCCATGCAGTAAACTCAATGGTAACAGAAGTCCAAAAATGCTCTTGTATTACAATTAGCCCAGTGCTTGCTGGACCTAACACCTGGACACAATTACCTGGCCAAATTGACACATTAGCCTAACCATCACAGTTTGCATCATCAGTGAAATCTCAGTATCATTTACCAAAGTCTATTGTGCCTAACTTTAATTAAAATATCCACCTAGAGGACTTTTCATAAAACAGAAGAAACCTGAATCATCCTACTTGTGATATTACAATCAAGAATCCATTAGGAATTAAGAGCTAATGGAAAATATCTTGCCTGATTGCCTAAGGTGGGATATGATACAAAGTACAACTGTTAATAGATAGAGACAGGCAGAAAACAAGTACTGCCAGTGGAAAAAATACTACTTCAGGATATGGATAAGCAAAAAATGAATCACTAGACTCCTCTCTTCTTAAAAGAGAGAGAGAGAGTAGGGCAAGCATTCTCAATGAGGGGTGAATAAAATCTTACTTTTTAAGTATACACCAGAGATATACGTACAGTACACATAATAACATATCCATGGTATTAAAATTTCATGGGGGACAATTAGGAAAAAATGTCTAATAAGGGTTCTTAAAGGGGAGTTGTTGAGGAAAAGGCTGAGAACATTGATTTAGAGTCAATCTCTCAGCCTCATGCATTTCCCCTCACCACCATCATTATGCCATGTCAAAATATTGCATAGCATTCTTGGTATTTGGAATTTTCCTAAGAGCAGAGTAAGTATCTCCAGGATAATACTCTCAGAATAATTAAGATTAAGAAACTTATGGCTTGTTCTAAACACACATTTACTTATGGTATCTAACACCAAGTTAGGAAAATCTACAAACACTTATCCAACCAAAACTAAAAGTACAGTTTTAACATCTGCATTAAGATTTATTATAGATCAGCACTGGCAGCTGAGTTCCAAATTTACTACCTAATATTCCAAACCAAAATCTGGAAAGTCTTTTTAAAAAGTATTCCATCTTTATACTATATTGTCACAGGTAACATCCATTCACTATAATATTGTACCGAGTAAGCACTGCTATGTCATGAGGGAAAAAAATCTGATCAAATGTCATAATGTAGTATTGGAAGTCTACCCACCCTCATTGTATATAATAAGAGGTTACACTTTGTGTGGCAGTAACTTGCAGTGGTTTGGTTGTAGAAATGTTAATGTAGTTTCAGTTACATCAGAATTGTGAGGTGTTTATAGTTTGGGATTCATAAACTGAATAAAAGGAGCAAATACTTATTACAAAGAAGAGACAACTGAATAAATAACATACAGAAACAGTAGGTATTAACATATAATTTAAAATAATACAATAAAATAATAAAATAAAATAAAATAAAATGATCTATAAAACCTAAGTGTAAGGATGGATTTTATTTTTTTTAAAAAGAAGACTTTTAAGGACTACAAATTACAAAGTAATAGCAGATCACTATGTAGAAATCTAGTGATTAACATTTTGCCTGTGCAAGAAAACTTTATCAAAGTTATTCACTTAACAAATTTTCCTCATTCACAATGTTATCAGCTTTAATGCTCCTCTTCATATGGTTATTTTATCTTTATTTCAAATTATATTACATGATATTCCCTCAAGATAAATTTTTAATTTTAAACAATAAATTATTTGCACATAAGGATGGCATATTAGAAAGGGATAATTTCCACTCAGTCTCTGGTGGCATTACCCCAGGCTAATTTCTTTCACTAATCAGAAAGCCTTCAAAATGTTCCCTTTTACGTGAACTCTTTCTACCAAAAATGTGGCCACATTTTGTTTTCTCATGACTCTAGACACAGATGAATAGCTGCATGAAAAGAAAGATGAAAAATTAAAGGCGCCATTAAAATAAATGCATCTATCACACAGAAGTAATGTTTGGCTCATGGCAATTAAAAAATGGCAAGTAGGGAATGTTAGTATCCCAATGCTTGAGTCATTACTGAATATGTTAAGATAATGAAGTTGTTCAAGTATGAGCAAGTAGGAATGTATCGATACCACTGCACTTCATTCTTCATAACTTTTTCAGTTAGTAAGGAATGTGAGTTTTACTTAGTGCCACTTACAAAATATTTTACTGGGTTTAGTTGTTCAGTCATTTCCTTTTCTTGAACTTCTTTTATAATACTTTCCTGTCAATCATTTAAGTCTATTATGACCATAAATACTTTGAATGACATGACATTTCTTTAAAGTATACTTGAGAATGGTTGTCTGAAAAGAATTCCCATTTGTTTTGAATGGAATTATAGTAACTGAGTGCAGAAATTTCTCTATGGGAAAAAACTCAACTTTCTTCTTCCCATCATCTCTGCCATATATGATTTCCACAATACCTCACTTCAAGTTTGTTCTTGACTTTGCTAAGTAACGAAAACCAGAGAGCAAACAATTGATTTTAAGGATATGTGGGGTCAAAAACATAAGAAATTATATTAGCATGCAGCAATGGTCTGAATACACAAGATTCATGTTAATGAATTCAATTATTGTATATGAGATTTTCTTAGTTAAATAGGACTCTGGACTTAAAATATGCTACTTCTTTATTTCATATCAAATTATCACACAGATCATTGCTTTTTGAGACTCTGGATACATTTACAGTTTAATTTGCAAACAGAATTTTTATAACAAATTGTTTTAACCAAATCATTTCTTGAAAACTGTTTATATAGAAAACCCAGGGTATAAAGTAAACTGTTCCCTGTGGAAGGCCTTAAATTACATTCTGACAGTTAAAAAACAGGAGGTAGAAGATAACTGAAAAGACAAATTCAAAATTAGATTAAAATCTAGGGCTGTGAGTTGGAGAGAGGTTAACTCCAAAGTGGCTGAGGGAGCTTTTTAGGATGATGTTAATGTTCTTTATTTTGATTTTGCTGGTTATATGGATGTGTACATTTGTTAAAGTTATTGACCTATATACTAAAAATGATGCAATCTTTTTTTTTGTGAAATATACCTCAATAAAGTCCATTAAAAACAAAATTTAAAAAAAAGCACCACTATTTCCTGGAAGGCTTTCATGAAAAGATTATTGTTATAACAGTACTCCTGAATCTTCAATAACAGAGTCAGCTCAGATTGACCTTGAGTAGTAAAGGCAGCAAGTAGAGGGCTGTATTGCCTGAAGTGTTTGATGACTTGCTCTACTAAAAGCTCTTCTTTTTTGTTTCATTCCACAGTGCACATTACACTTGATGAGACTATTCCAATGACAACTGGTTCTGGAATTTTTTTTTCCAACTCCTCCTTGACATATAAAATGATATACTAAAATGGATCGCCATGTGAATTCTGCTCTTGAAGTTCTATCTGGCGCTCTTTACAAGCTCCTATGGTTTGCTGTTTCTGAACATACTTGTAAAGCTCTTTTAAGCCTGCCTTAGTAAAATACTTTGTGAAGTGTTCAATGCTTTGCTTACTGGCAGGAAAAAGGTCCATCAGTCTGTTATCCATGATGACTTTCCAAATACTTTCAGCTACTGCATTGATATCATTTCATTTATCCATGATTTAAAGAGCTTTACAACAAAAGCTGCTGACACCCCTTCTTTAATCAAATCCTCATTATAAAAGCTACTAAGAATGGATACATTAAGTATCCCATCAGCAGAAGAACACCAGTCAACATAGCCAGCTTGTTTCTTTCTGACTCTGAAAAACCCTTTAAGAACAACAGCAGCTTTTTAAGTTCATCTTCACAAACTTTTTCCAGGTATTTGTAGCACTTGATTAACTTGTTAAAAACCTGAGCAAATGCTTGCATGGTCTCTAG
>JAQZBX010044936.1:0-21226 GCA_029593785.1 Cabassous unicinctus
TCCATGGAAAAAGACTGGATGAACATGGTTATTAGACCATATGCCTGCTTCTAATCCAATATCAATTTAAGGCATCCTTCTTCACCTCACCCCCACATAACTCTGTCAATTGCTAAGACACTTTTTTGCATGCACTAGCAAGGGAAATCAAGGAATAATCTCATTGTATATTAATGAGATATATTGCTATAATAAGCTCATTCTGAGTCATACTCCTCTGTTCAAATGCTTGATATTCTGGAGATATTTTCTCAAGGTCCTTCTCACACCTGCTTTCACCTCATTGTTTTTCAGGCTATAAATGAGGAGATTCAGTAAGAGAGTAACCAAACTGTACTGTACAGAGAAGATCGACTCCAATGGTAAACCTGAATTTGGCATGAGATAGTGAAGAAAAACTGAACCATAAAACAGGAGCACTACAGTGAAGTGAGCGGAGCAAGTGGAGAAGGCCTTGCTTCTACCTGAAGAGGAGGCGGTGTTCAAGATTGTAGAACCAACAGAGGTACTAAGAATAAATAATAGAGGTACTGGGAATAAATAATAAGGAAGCAGGTTCCAATTCCATGCAGAATACTGAAGGAAAAAAAAAGACTGTAAAATTGGTGGATACCACAGATCAGGACAGAGGGAAGAGAGAGGGCAGCTCACAGCTGTAGTGGGGGATAGAATCATCTCCACAGAAGTTCAAGTTCATGGTTAGGAGGATTTTAATGAGTGCATCCAGAAATCCCAGACCCCAGGATCCCCATACCATCCCCTTGCAATGCTGGTTGCTCATCATCTATCCATAGAGCAGAGGGAGACAGATAGCAGCACACTGGTTATAGGCCATCACTGACAGCAGGCAGGCTTCTGAGCCTTCAGTCCCAAACACAAAGTAAACGTGAGCCAGGGAACCTCCAAAAGAGACGGTTTTTCTCTGAGATAGGAAATTTTCCAGGATCCTTGACACTGTGGCAGAAGAGAAGCAAAAATCCAGAAAGGAGAGGTGACTCAGGAAGAAGTACATGGGCGTGTGGAGTTGAGGACCTGCCCTGGTGACCAGCAGCATCAACACGTTCCCCATCAGGATCAGAATGTAAATTTCCAGGAACAGCACAAAAAGCAAAGCCTGGACATGGGGGTCAGCAGACAGTCCAAGAAGTATAAACTTGAGGATGATGCTGTGGCTCCCCAAGCCATTAAAGTGGTTCTCCTTAGAAATAATAATAGGGATAGTCTTGAAATCTCTATTGACCACACCCAGTTACCAGAGGGTTGGAGCTTCCTCCCAACCAATTTATAGTTCATATATGTCCTCACTGATTCCTTTAAATCCTTTCTTCCTGTGATAATATTTTCTTTCAATCTTTATCCCTGAATGAATTTTACCACGATAATGGACGCTAATAGTCTACCTCAGAGATTTGTGATGGAATTTATGAATATTCTCAATCTGCACTACAACTAATAGTCACTTCTTTTATCTATAACTGTGCTCATCAATGTTCCCTACACCTTGTAGATTCCAGTGAGCTGCCTACAGTGAATGTGCCAAAACTTGTCTCCTCTCTTCTCTTATTCAGTCTCTTACTCCCATTCAAAAACCTAGACATGACTATATTATTTTGTCTTTTGTTAGATTTTCATAGGCACTTTTACATAATATGTCCATTTCAACTTTGGGACAAGACTGAACTGTGTAGACACTAGTGTGTCTATGCATAGTATGTGTATGTATGACTATTATATTATGTTTTATTTGGATGATGGAATAGATGGAATGAGGGGGTAAATTTCTGCCTCCATTTTCTGGTAAAGAAAATTGAGTATCAGATGTTATATAACTTGCCCAAATTGACAATTTTAACGTCAAGAATTAACTCCATTATGTAGAACACAAGACAAAAGGTCCTATTACAATTTAGTGGCTTCCATTCAAGGCTTGGTCTTTCGTGTCTGCTATCATCTGGCATGTAATGACATTCATGATTGTCCAGATGATACTCTATGGAGGGCCTCAATGCTGGGGGCAGACTAGTGTACCTCCCTCTGATCACCACATGAGCATATCTTTCACTTTCTCAAGAATGTGCCTCGCATGAAATGCCATCTCTCTCTATCTAAATCTTATTTACATTTTTCCTCTTTCTAAAATTTCAATGTATTTCTGAGAACTTCCTTCATCATATCTCTTTATGAGCTCACCAGTATATGTAATATATTATTCATTGAGTGCCTGAAAAGGGATTGGCCAACCTAAACACTTACATTTTTAACCCCCAGAACCAATTAGGAGTAAATTATTGCATTAAGATTTTTCAAATAAGAAAACAAACGCATTTGGGTATCTACTAACTGTTTAACACCATAATTCCCACTCTTACCCCTCTGATTTCAAGAATTTGCTCTTTCTATCCTGGACTGATAGCACCCTGTTAAAGATTTCTTATGCATTTCTGGTTTTCTCCACAGTATGATCTAATCTATCCACTCAAAACAACGCTTTTCCCTGTATCATATCAGAAGAAGCACTCTTTTTCTCTGGTATCTAATGTAGCATTTATTTAGTGTGTTTGTTTTTACTTTGATCCATGACATAATGGTTTCTTGATGGCAGTGATTGTGTTGTACAATATTTTGCATCCATGACACTTACCATAGTGAAGGAAACTGCATATATTAGAATTCCAATGAGTATTTGCTAACGAAAAGAAAATAATCAAGTAAATAGCACAGATTGCTTAATTCATATTATTGGGGAAAGAATCCAAATCCATAAGCTTAAGAAAGTCTGAGTACTGTGGGTACGTGGAAACTGAGGGCAAATATATCTGTGTGTGTGTGTTTGTGTGTCTGTGTATGTTGGGAGAATCTGATTGTTGCAACCATGGAGGGAGTAGACTTCACTTGTGTCACCTGTCCTTAACCACCATATCCCTGTACCTGAGGAGTCATCCGACACCCACTAGCCAACATTTGCCTAAAGTAGAAAAGTATTTAAAGTCATGATAGCCATCTACAACCACCCAGCCATCAATATGCCACCATCCATTCATCCTTTAGTTCATTCGATTATTCATCTATTCACTTTGTAATTCATTCCTTTCAATATTAGTCCATCTTTCTATCTGTTTATTATTCTACCATCTCTCTAAAAACATTTTCATTTGGATAAACAGATTTTCTGCTACTTATCAGACAATCTAGCATTGACCAATGTTCAACTATAAATACTCTTTTCCCCCTTATATTTAAAGTCACTTATCCTTAGAATCCAGGGCTAAATCTCCTCTTGGACTTTTTACTCTTACCTAGCTTTAAACCTCCTCTGAGCTCTCCAGGCTGGGAATTCAGTATACCCTCATTTATTGAGTGATTATCCACCCACTGTAACCATGCCCCACCCCTGGACATTTGGACAATTTTATATATATTTCATGTATATTCAGATTAACTTCCCCCTATGAATCCCCCATCCCAGACACCCCCCAACAATGATCTTCTGCAGCCCCCATTGTAACCCTTCTGTGATTTAAACCTTTCTTGAAGATGAAGCCCATATCATAGCCAAGTAAAATTAATAGGAAAATGAAGTAATAAAGATAAGTTTAAATACAAGAGATAAAATACATGGAAACTTAAAAAAAAATCACTAGAAATAAAATTAAATTAAAGATTGGAATATTCAAAAAATGGGAAAAAACAAAAAAATTTAAAAAAATTTTTTTTAACATTTTTGCTTTTATCACTGCATTATCTGGTGTCCATTCTGTACTGTGGCACCATCCCCCTTTCACTCCCCAGTGTCTCCCAAATTTTCATTTGATTTTCAAAGAAGTTTTAGGTCACAGCAAAGTCACACTCAGAATACTAGAGACTTCCATATACCCAACTTCCTTCCCCTTTCCTCACCCCATATTAAAACCTTTTTTATGTAGATGGTAACATTGTTATAACTGTTATACAGACAGTGAAGCATAGCTACTAAACATTGTCAATGGTTTTCAGTATAGTTTACAATTTAGATAGTACAGTTTAATAATTTTTGATGATATTTACCATGTCTTGTGTCCATTACTGGAAGGTAATGAAAAACATTACCTTCCAGTAATGGAACAGAAAAAATCAAATATGGTCAAGTGATTTTTCACAAAACTATCAAGTGCTTCCAGGTAGGCCAGAGCAGTCTAGTCAACAGATAGTGCTAGGAAAACTGAATAGTCATATCCAAAAGGAAGATATGACTTTCTTTATACAAAACCAACATCATATACAAATATCAACTCAAAATGGATCAAAAAGGCCTAAATATGAAAGCAACAACCATAAAACTCCTAGAATAAAATGTAGGAAAATATCTTCAAGATCTTGTGGTAGGTCGTAGTTTCTTAAGCCCTAAATCCAAAGCAAAAAACAAAAGAAAAAAATAGATAATTAGTGCCTTCTCAAAATTCAACATATTTGTACCTCAAAAGACTTTGTCAAAATGGTGAAAAGGCAGCTGACTCAATGGGAGAAAACATTTGGCAATCACATATCCAATAAGGGTTTAATATCCATTATATACAGAGAGATCATAACATCTCAACAATATAAAGACAAACTACCCAATTAAAAAATGGGGAAAAGACTTGAAAAGGCAATTGTCCAAAGAAATACAAATGGTGAAAAAAACACATGAAAAAATGTTCATCATCACTAGTGATTAGGGAAATGCAAATCAAAACTGCAATCATTCACATCTATTAGAATGGCGACCAAGTCAGAAAACTATTAGTGCTGGAGAGTCTGTGGAGAAATAGGAATGTTTTTTCACTGTTGGTGGGAATGTAAAATGGTTCAGCCACTGTTGAGAACTGTGTGGCAGTTCCTAAGGAAATTGAATATAGACTTGCCATGTCACCTGGCAATACCATTACTAGCTATATACCCGGAAGAATGAGAGCAGTGTCATGAGCAGTCATTTGCACACTGATTTTCAGAGCAGTGTTATTTACAATTGTGAAAAGATGGAAGCATCTTAGGTGTCCATCAACTGATAAATGGATAAAAAAAATGTGGTATATACACACTATAGATATTATGCAGCTGTAAGAAGAAATAAAGTTGTGAAGCATATGACAGCATGGATGAATCTGGAGGACATTATGTTGAGTGAAGCAAGCTAGACACAATGGACAAATACTGTGTGATTGTACTATTATGAACAAAATACACGGGGTAAACTCATGGAGTTAATAATTAGAATATAGGTCACCTGAAAATAGAATGAGGGTAGGGAATGTAAAACTGGGTTACTCAGTGGAGAATTGGTAAAAAAATGTTTTTTGTAAATCTTTTGAAATGAATAGAAATGGTGAAAGCACAACATAGTGTTTGTAACTAGCAGAGCTAGCATATGGGTATGACAGTGGTTGAAAGAAAAAGTTTAAGGTCCTGTATATTGTTAGAGGGAAAGCTAAAGAATGTAACATGGGACTGCATAACATAGTGAAAGCTCATGTGAAATACAAGTATGGGTAATATTGCATATATAAAACTTTTACAAAATATAATTACTAATAATCTAGTGAGACAGAATCAGAATAGCAACTATGCACAGCAGGGGAAGCATACAGAGATTGAGAGGTGATGATGTTTTTTTGTTTGTCTGTTTTTTGTTTTATTATTATTCTTGGAATTATGAAAATGTTCTTATAATGATTGAAGCAATGAATGTACAATTTTCTGATTCTACCAAATACCATTGATTGTACAGTTTGGGTGGATTTGTGCTTAATTAATATATATTAGTAAAATTATTTTTTAAAAAACTGAAGGGAGCCACCACACAGGTCCAAACACAGTACCACAATTCTTTGAGAATAATGTCGGTATTGCCCTCTGTTGTACAAGAATTTGCACCAGAATTGTGAGATACCATCTTCAAGGCAACCACCAAACTGGGGAATGGGGATGATACAAAATAAATTAAAATATGACAGAGCTTTCTTACTAATAATCAGCTTTTTTTTCTTCATTTAGCATATCCTGTGTTGTACAATTATGATTAAAATCCAGAGCTCAGAAAAAGTTCATTCTGTCAGTGTTTTTTTTTGCTTATTCATTACATATGTTGAAGGATGGAGTTTTGAACTTCCTACTTTCTCAATTATGCTTGCATCATCTCTTTCACCTATTAAAATGTATTAGTATTATTATTGATTTTGATAGTTTTAAATATATATTCTGGATTCATTTCCCTTATCAGATATGAGTTTGAAATATCTTCTCCCAGTGTGAGGCTTATCTTTTTGTTACTTTTACGAAGCCTTTCAAGAGCAGAAGTCCTTAGTTCTGATGAAGTCCAATTTATCAACTTTCTCTTTTATGCATATTTGTGTCACATTTAAGACATTTTGCCTAACCAAGATCACAAACAGTTTCTCTTATATTTTGTGCTAGAAGCTCTATAGTTTCCAATTTTGTATAAATGATCCATTTTGATCCACTTTACATTGTCTTTACATTACGATTTATGAATCAAAGCTACTTTTTTTTTCGCTTATGGATATCCATTGTTCTTGCACCATTTGTTGAAATGACTATTCTTTCTTCATTGAATTATATTTATATCTATGTTAAAAATAATTAATGGGCCATATTCATGTGGGTCTATTTTGGGACTCTTTATTTTATTCCTTTTGATCTGTCTGTCTAACTTTATGGCAATACCTTATGGTTTCTTCACCATAAATTTACATATAGACTTGAAGTCAGGTAGTGCTTATTACTACAACTCTGTTCTTCTTTTTAAAAGTTGTTCTTTCTTTCAAAATGGTCTTTTCCATTTCTGTATTTTAGGATGAGCCCACCAATTTCTGCAAAAAATCTGCTGGACTTTGGTTTTGGATTGTATTGATTCTAGTGATCATTTTGGAGAAAACTGACATCTTAACAATATAGCTACTTTTGATCCATGCACACAGTATGTTTCTCTAATTATCTAAGTACTGTTTAATTTTTCTCAATAATTTTGCATGGTTTCCAGTTCAGATATCTTGTACATAAGTTTTCAGATTTATTTCCAAGTATTTCATATTTTGATGCTATTGTGTGGTAAGCAGTTTCTTTTTTTTAATTTTTAATTTTAATTTTTAAAGTAGCTTTAGATTGCATAAATGTTACATAAAAAATATAGGGGATTCCTATATGCCTCACCCCTCCCCCTCCCACACTTTCCCACTTTAACAACATCCTTCATTAGTGTGGTGCATTTGTTATAATTGATGAACACATATTGAAGCATTGCTACTAACTGTGGACTATGATTTGCATTATAGTTTAAACTCTATCCCACACAATTTTGTAGGTTATGACAAAATATATATTGGCTTGTATCCGTCATTGCAATGTCATGAAAAATGCCCCCACCTTACCCTATTCTTCCTCTCCTTCCCCTCAGAACCACTGGTGGCCACTGTCTTTATATTTATGATAAAAAATCTTCAATTGCTAGAAAAATAAATCAATAACAGCGTAATAATAACTCTACTTTAGTCCACTGTTCATTCCCCTAACTAGAGAATTTGGGTATGGTGAGGACCGCTCTGCTTCTAAAAGAGAGGGGACTTAGGTCCCATGGGGCAGAAGGATGGAATTATCATGTTTGCAGTTGCAGATACTCTCTGTTCCTTGCAATGGGCATTGTCCATTGATATCTCCTCATTAGTTGTTCTGCATGAATCAAATGAACTGGAGAGTAGGTGTTGCATCCCTTCTGATATTCTGGGCTCAACTGGCACATGAATAGACAAAAGATGGAAGTCTCCTAGAAATATATTTAACAAGTATAGTGCTAATTATGGGCTCAAATAAAAGGGACTGAAGAGCCATATGTAGTGGGACTAAAATTAATCTAAGCCTGTTACACTGAGTGGCATAAATTCTAGAGCAAGTCACCCTGACCGGGTGCCGATTTCCTGAGCTTGTCTGCCTTTCTTATGGTGTTTGGATATCTCTAGAGCCCTCGGAAGCACGTTGTTTGAGGCAGTGTTTACTGTGGCAGTCAATGGGATCCTGGTGAAACATGCATAAGCTTAACCTCTGGAATGACCTCTTGATCCACTTTGACATATCTTAGCCATAAAAACTCATTTTTATTTAATATGCCCCCCTTTTGCTCAAGGCCTTTTTCTGGATGCATTGCTAGTTGGTGCTTGGTAATGATCCTTCAGTGCCAGGGAGACTCATCCCCTGGAGTCATGTCCCATGCCAGGGGAAAGGTAGTGCATTTATATGCTGAGTTTGGCTTAGAAAGAGGCCACATTAGAGCAACAAGGAGGCTTTCAGGAGGTAACTCTTGGGCAATATATAACACTAGGTTAAGTTTTAATTTCACAAGAAACGGTGCATAAGTACAATCATCAATATCAAGGGCCTGTTTAATGGTCTGACTCCTTTACTAGGCTCTGCCCTTGTACTCAGACGATTCTTGCCATTCTATTAGAGAATGTAGCTGGATTCCCCCAGATGGGAATTCAATATTCTTTAAGTTATAGGGTGGGTTTTCAATGAACAGAGACAATGCCCCATGAACACTTGAACATATTCATATGCCTTAGAGGCAGCTTTTGATCTGGCTTCCAATGATTTTCAACTCCTAGTATTTATATTCTTGCACTAAACCTTCCCCTAAAATATGCATGGTACTGGTTTCATGCTTTTAATAAATAGATAATGGCAAAACTTAATGGATATAACTCTTAGATTAGAAACCTTGTGACATTTTTCTTGCTAGGCCTGTCTCACTTACTATTAACTTTGTCCTCTTGAATGACCAGTCTGATGATGCAAACTTTCATTTTGTGACATGCTCTATAGAGAGACCCATATGGCTTGGAACCAAAGGAGTTCTCCAGGCAACAGATAGTGAGGAATAAGGACTCAGTCCAGCAGTCAAAGAAAGCTGAATCCTGTCACTAACCACATGAGTGAGCTAGGTATTAGCACTTTCCCAGTTGAGCCTTGAGATTACTGCAGATTTGTAAGAGAACCAGAGCCAGGGACCTCACTTAGCCTTCCTCAGTTTCCTGAGCCAAAGAAATTGTGAGATAATAAACATTGTTTTATTAAGCCTCCAAATTTTGGAGTTATATGTTATGAAGAAAAAGATAATTAATACAGAGTTTTACACATGGACATGGAGCACTGCCACAACAAATGCCTGTATATTTAGCTGTTACTATGGAATGGGCAGCTGGTGGAGGCTGAGAGTTTTTGTATACCATGATAGAGAAAACCTAAATTGCATTATTGAACAGTTAGTAGAAACTGGTCTTTGAGGATGTTGTTTGGGATTGTTTGAAAGGAATTGAGGAAAATATTATTGGAAATTGGGAAAATGTGGATCCTTGTTATGTAATGGCAGAAATTTTATTGATAATATTGTCTACAGTTACTTGGAAAGCAGAAAGAATTCTGAATAAACTTGGTTATCAGGAGACCTAAATAAATGAACAGATATGCAGTGTTTATGTATTTGAATCCTCAATTTTGTTCATTATAACTATCCCCAAAATTGATATATAGATACATTATAACTTCCTTAAAAATTCCAGAAGGCAAATAATACAAATTTTCACAGTTTCGGGTCACAGTCAAGGAGTGGGCATTTTATAGGGAGTAACAGCTTGTGTTACCTAGTACAGGAGCAGTTGTAGAGCAACTGAAATTTTCAAAAAATGTTGGTACTAATGTAGTATAGTACATTCATTTTGGAAAACAGTTTCACAGTTTCTTAAAAACTTAAATATATAAGCATGCTAAAATCAGCAATTCTGCTCTTAGTAATTTACCCTAAAGCAATGAGAACATATGTCCCACAAAGATTTTTAAGTATTGATTCTCGCAATTTTTATCCATAATAGTGAATAATGGTAAAAGACACAAATGTCCATCAGCACGTAAAAGAATGAAAGGTCATCAATGACTCTCAGAAACAGTA
Source organism: Cabassous unicinctus (assembly GCA_029593785.1). NCBI lineage: Eukaryota > Metazoa > Chordata > Mammalia > Cingulata > Chlamyphoridae > Cabassous > Cabassous unicinctus. The sequence goes on from JAQZBX010044936.1 coordinate 9,971, forward strand.
TGTTGAGTGAAAAAATTCTAGCCAGTAAAATATATGATTCCATTTATGAAACTCTAAGAAATAGAAATTTGATTTTACATAACAAAAAGCAGACCAATTATTACTTGGACTTGGTATGAACTGGGCCCAAGGCCACTGGATATGCAAAACTCCATTGCATTTCTGCATACTAATAAAACACATAGGATACTTTAAAAAGATACCATTTAAATTGAACAAAAAACTCACCATCTGCTTTGTAATACATTTCACAAACGGTGTGCAAGAAATCTGCAATTAAAGCTCCAAAATATTTCTGAAACATATTACATATATCTCGTTAAATGGAGAGATATAACTTGTTTATGAATTGGAAGACTCTGTTTGTAAAGAAATCAACACTTGTCATCTTGATTTATAGATTCAATCCCAAGCAGAATATTAGTTATTTTTTTTTTTTTTACAAAGGGATTCTACAAATTATGTGACAAAACAAATGTCCAAGAATGGTACAAGAAATCTCAAAAAAGAATAACTTTGGAGGAACACCGAGGCTACCAAACATAAAACCTATTATAATAATCAACATATTGTGTTATTGGGACAAAAATCAACAAAATCCTCAATGGAATCAAAGGTAGTTTTCAAAAACAGACACCTGTTACAGATCTATCTATCTATCTGTCTATGCATCTACCTATCTATCATTTATCTATCTATCTATCTATCTATCTATCTATCTATCTATCTAACTACCTACCTACTATCTATTCAGTTATACAGTTAACTGATCTATGATAAAGATAACACTTCAGTGCAGTGGGAAATAACATAGTGCTGTACAGATTGCAGTTCCATAGGTAAAAACATGCACCGTGACTCTTATTATGCATCATGCATGCACGCCAATTCCAGACAAGTATTGTTAAAGTAATAAACCTTTATAAAAATCGTAGAAGAATATCTTCATATGCTTAAAGTAGAGAAAAATTTATTAATTGAACGCAAAATGCCAATGTATAATGGAAGAACGATAAACTGGACTATATTAAAATTAAAATTTCTCTTCATCAAAAGACAGTATCAAGAGAGTGAATGGCCATTACAGAACGGGAAAAGATGGCATACTCAACTTCATTAGCCACCTGGGAAATGCAAAATAAAACCACAATGCAATCACATTTCTCCCAAGAGATTCTAAGAAGAAAAATATACAAAATCAAACTGTAGTCACAATATGGATCAAGTGGTACTCTAATATACCGACTTGAAAAAGTACTGGAATATATCTACTGAATTGAAACATATGCATATCCTATGTTCCAGCAAGGATATCCTTGCTTATAATCTCAAAACAATGAATACCTATTTCACATAGAGACAAAAAGAATATTCATACCTACAATTTTCATAATGACCAGAAACCAAAAACTGATCAAATATCCTTCAATAGTAGAATGGATCAATAAGTTGTATATTCACGCACAAAAAAATTATTCAGCATTGAAAATGAACAATATACAAATACACATAATATGGATTAATTGTTGAGGTGTACTCTTGAGTGAATGATGTCAGACACAAAAAAAAATATGCTGTACAAGAACAAATTAAAGCCAAAGTAATCTGTGGTTTTAGAATTAAGATAGAGATTTCTCTTTGACTAAGATTATATTTGGTATGGGGACTTGTTCTGGTTTTTGATTTCCTGATGTTGTATCTTCTGAGAAAATTCAATATGGTGTGCACCTAAGAGCTGTGTATTTTCTCTATGCATGTTATACCTCAATAAAAGCAAATAAAAATATTCTGTTGAAAATCTCCTTAGAAAATTGTTCATTTCATAGGACCCAGCTCTTGTCAATGACTGAGGGAAATAGATGACTCATGCTTATGCACATTAGTTGAGAGTGATCAATAAATTTGTTCAATTAGGGGTCTGTTACTAGTATAGGGTGTTGGATATGGGGGGATATCAAGACAGGGCACACCTGGGGCAGGCTGCTATGAAATATGTAAGTGTTCATCTGGCAATACTGTGTTATATCACTGGGTGGAGACCCTCACCATAAACAAAAAAAAACACTAAACTTCGATCCTGGGGAGCCCTGCTATGTTCTCAAATAGAGGGGCAAGAGTCTCTTGAAACATAAGCAGTGCCTCATAAAAGAAAAGAGATCAATATGTAAGCCAACAATATTATTGCAATTAACTATGATTCTTATTCTTCAAAACGTAAAACTTAGTGTTTACCATAGGTCCTGAGGGGAGGGGTAAGTAAGAATAGAATAGATGGAACATAGGCTATTTTTAGGGCATTAGAATTGTTCTGCATGATCTTGCAATAATGGATACAGGACATTTTAAATTTGTCAAAATTTATAAAGGTATACAGTCCAAAATGTAAACTATAATGTAAATCATTGACCACGGTTAGTAGCAATGCTTCAATATTTGTACATGCATTGTAACAAATCTACCATCCACATGTAAATGTTATTATTAGGGGAGAGGTGAAAAGGGAGATTATGTTGGGTGTATCGGAATCCCCTATATTCTGTACATGATATTTCTGTAAGCTAAAGGTCTTTTGAAAATAAAATGAAAAAATAAGACACTGGGGGAATAAACAGAAGATAATTTCACTGTACTCACAAGATAACGGATCTTACAGTGATGAAAGACATAAAGTAAAAAAATATTTTTTTATTATTTCAATTTTTTTCAATTTTTTGAATTTTAATTGTTATTTTTTAATTTATAATTATTATTTCATTTTCTTATTAATTTTATTTGGTTATTTTGTTGATTTCATTTTTGAAGAAGATTTGGATCACAGAATGGTCACAGCTGTGGCAAGGGAGGATCACTGGTATGGCATGTCAGTGATGCAAAATGCATGGGAGGAGGTTCATGTGGGGCATACTGCTAAGGCAAATGAATGTGTTCAAGTGTTCATGAGGCATTGTCATGGTGCATGGAGATAGCACAATAACCAAAAGAATATCGAATTCCCATCTTGGGTAGATATGCCACATTCTCTAAAGGGACAGCAAGAATCTCCTAAATACAGGGGCAGTCCTAGTGAAGGAGGATGGACTATTGCAGTGGGCCTTTGATATTGATGACTGTACTTAAAAACCTGTTCTTTTGAAATTGAAACTTAGAATAGTATCATAGTTTGCTTAAGAATTACCTCCTGAGAACCTCCATGTTGCTCAAATGTGGCCTCTCTATAAGCCAAACTCAACATGTCCGCTGTCGTTGGACATGACTCTTGGGGATAAGCCTCCTTGGCACTGTGGGATTACTACCAAGCACCAACTAGAAATGCAACTGGAAAAAGACCATCAACTAAAGGAGGAAAGGATAAAAACAAATGAGTTTATATGGCTAAGAGACTTCAAAGTGAGTTGAAGGTCATTCCAGAGGTTACACTTCTGCACATCTAAGCAGGATCTCATTGACAGTCACAGTAAATATTGCCTCAAATAGTGGGGCTTCTGAGGGTCTGGAGACATCCAGACACTATAGACAGGGCAGACAGCTCTGAAATTTGGCACACTGCCTGTGGGCCTACATTGGAATTTACTCTCCCCAGTGGACAGTGTTGGACTCATTTGTGATTTCCTTACACATGACTCTTCTGCCCCTTCTATTTGAACCTATAGTGAGTATTATTCTTGATAGGTGTATGTCCAAGAGGCTTAAATCTTTGAGGTGTTCATATGCCAAACGGGGACTGAATCTCAACAGAATTGCAACATCTACTCTCCAGTTCATTGAACTCACCCAGGACAACTAACAAGAAGATCATGGACAATGCCCATGCCAAGGACAAAGAGAGTCTGTAACTGCAAGCAAAATAGTTCCATTGATACGCCCCATGGGATCTAAGCCCCCCTCAATTATTGAGGAATTAACAATGGACTAGATTAGACTTACTTTTGTTCTACTATAGACTTATTGTTATTCTAGCAATGGAAGAACTTTTATCAGTGATGTGGAGGCAGTGGCCACCAGAGTTTCTGAGAGGAGGGAGGGGAAAAAACAGGTGTAATATGGGGGCATTTTAAGGACATTGGAATTGTCCTGAATGATGTTGCAATGATAGATACAGACCATTGTATATTTTGTCATGAGTTATAAAATTGTGTGGCACAGAGTGTAAACTATAATATAACTATAATCCACACTTAGTGGCAATGCTCCAATATGTGTTAATCAATGGTAACAAATGTACCACACTAATGAAGATGTTGTTAAAGTGGGAAAGTGCGGGAGGGGTAGGGAGTGAGGCATATGCAAATCCCCTATATTTTTAATGTAACATTTATGTAATCTAAAGTATTTTTTTTAAAGCCAAAGATAAAAATATCTCTATGTATAGAATATATCAAAAGAAAATAAACCTCAGCATGGATAGTTAAATTATTTTGTAAGGCATCTTGCAGCATTTCATATCATGGGCAATCAGGAAATTCTACTTATAGTGAACTTACCAGATATACAGCTCCGTGCAGTTCTAATCTAATTGCTGCTCAAATCTAGCCATACTTTGCTCTTTGTAACATTGCAAACATTTTTCCAAGGTTTTCTTCAGCTTCAGGGATTCACTAGAGTAGTGACCACAACATATATTATGGATAAGAAAGCTCCAGAGAAGGGCTTTATGTTCTTATTAGATGACAGAGTGAAGCTGTGACATAGAATAAACTCACAGAAGTGAGTTGGGAGGTACTTGTGAAAAAGGATTTCATTCTGCCTGTTATGCAGCTGATCCTAAGGATTTGGAGACAATGTGCATGTGTAGAAGACAATCAGAGAGAATGTAACAAAGCATGCAGACGAGGAAAATGAAGTTGTATAAAGCAATGTATATTGAGTTGGTTCCAATTTGAATAAGAAAATTGAGCAATATGAGAATATTTGTAAAATGCAAAATGTTTAAAACATCTAATTTTCTTAGAGAATATATAAAGAATAGCATGTAATAAGTGGTTGTTGAACTGCATCCAAGAGAAGATTATTTTTAGCCCATAGTTGAAAAATATATATTATTTTCTAAACAGGATAAATATTTCCATATTTCAACAATAATCTAGTGGACATAAGTTATTTTTATTCGGAAGGACATTAGAAAAATTTATAACAGAAGAATCTAAATGAATTTGCCACTAATTAAATTGGTCATTAAGGAAAAATGACTTAAAGAAATTTGCGTCTTGATGATTGTTCTTAGGTGATTGATAAACTTCAGAAAATTCAGGGAAATGGTGGAATGGGCATTCTGCAGAAGGCAGTTTCTGTCAAACTGTGTGCCTGGGTGTGAAAAGGGGCAGCAAGAAATAGTAGGGGCAAAGAGAGGGAAGGAGATGGCCTCCATTCCTGCTGTTATACACTTGGTTGAGAACCCACCTAGGTCCCCATATTTTAGACCATCTGCCAATCCCTTTCATTCTTAAATCCCAATATTGTGCTTTAAAGGGTAGTTCTGGGGAGAATTTCTGTCCTTACTGCAGCCCCAAGTAGTCCTTGGTTTAATGCCTGGATCACGTCACACCCCCAACTAAAGGCAACCAGAGGTGCTGCACTGCTCAGATTGTCTGAACTTGTAATTCCAGTTTCTCCCTCTCTAACTCTTTTGTTTTTCAATGAAACATGCAAGTTTCCTCTTCAAACTGTGTTTTTTCTTCTTGTGTCCTAACATCTTGCTCAAAGAGGAAAATGTCTTTCTGCTAAACTATCTATTTTATGAAATCATGCCCTGATATCTCCTTAAATTTACTTTCTATAAGATGTTACAAACTCACTTTTTGTGAATTCCCTGATGGATCTTCCCTTGTCTGAGTTGTCCTACCTCCTTTGGGTGCTCTCATTCATTGTAGGTCCAGGATTTTCCAAATCCAAATACCTCAGTTACCAAATATTTTATTTCCTCTCAACCTTGCCATGTTTTCCAGACTCAAGCTCAAGCATCTTGTTCAATGTTCCCCTCTCTTATTGGTGAATTTATTTCACGTTGCTCAATAAAATACATAGTAAAGAGAATCAAAATGGGATAAGGAACTGTCAATCCATAGAAAAGGGCTGGCTTAATATTGTCAGGTCTGCTAAGCCCTGCTTCTAAACCATGAATTATAAATCTGAACCACAATTCTCTGTATCACCCCATAGAATATTGCATATTTCTAAGTTATATTCTGAAATAAATATCAGATGAAATCAGAAAATTCATTTATTGACCACTCATCACATATATTGCTGTAATAAACTAATGGCCATCAGGTTATGGATGTGGTTAGCTAATATTGAAGATATTTTTTCAAAGTCATTCTCACAGGTGCTTTCACCTCATTGTTTTTCAGGCTACAGATGAGGGGATTCACTAAGGGAGTAAGCACAACATACTGTACAGAACAGATCAACTCCAATGGTGAGTCTGAGGTTGGCATGAGATAGTGTAGGAAAGCTGAGCCATAAAACAGAAGGACTGCAGTGAGGTGGGAGGAGCAGGTGGAGAGGCCTTGCTTCTACCAGAGGTGGCGCTAATGCTCCTGATGGTGGAGACAATGAGGATTTGGAATATATGGTCAGGAAACAGGTTCCAAGTGTATGTGGGATACTGGAGCAGAGCAGAACAGTATCATTGGTGGTTATTTCCAAACAGGAAAGAGGGAAGACTGAGGGCAGCTCATAGCTGTAATGGTGGATGGAATCTTCTCCACAGAAGTCCAAGTTCAGAGCAAAAAGGATGTTGATGAATGCATTCAGAAATCCCAGTCCCCAGGATCTGCACACCAGCCCCTTACAGAGCTGGTTGCTCATCATTTGTCTGTAAAGCAGAGGGTGACAGATGGCAACATAGTGGTCAAAGGCCATCGCTGAGAGCAGGCAGGTTTCTGTGCCCCCAGACTCAAACACAAAGAAGACCTGAGCCAGGCAGCCTCCAACAGAGATGGCTTTCCTCTGAGACAGGAGATTCTCCAGCAGTTTTGGCCTTGTGGCAGTGTAGAAGAAAAAATCCAGGAAGGAAAGATGACTCAAGAATAAGTATATGGGCCTGTGGAGGTGAGGATCTGCCCTGATGACCAGCAGCATCAACAGGTTCCCCATCAGGGTCAGATGTACATTCCCAGGAACAGCACAAAGAGCAGAGCCTGGACATGGGGATCAGCAGATAGTCCAAGGAGGATGATCTCTCGGATGGCACTCTGGTTCCCCAAGGCCATTTAGAGATGTTGCTGACCAGAATTAAATTAAAGACAGACATGAAACCTCTATTGACCACATTTATTACTTAGGAGTGGGGTGCTTTCCTTGCAATTAACTTATAATTCATATATGCCTTCATTGATGCTTTTAATACTTTATTCCAGTTCATCATGCTGCTTCAATTCTTAAATCAAAGACAGCTTCAACATGATATGATTCTACGGGCAATATTCAATCTTAGAGATTGCTGAAGAAATTCACAGTTTCCCAATTTGAACAATGACTCAATATTTTTTCTTTCCCTGAAACTGTGTTCAACAATACTCTTTATATATTTTTATTCTATTGGACTTCTTAGGTGTTTACTCTTCAGTTACTCAGTCTCTTACAATCTACCCAGGGTACATAACTTTGATGATATTTTATGTCTTCCTTAGGTTTTCTACAGGATCTTTCATATACATTTTCAATTCCATATTTTAGACAAGACTGAAATTTTTAGTCATTAGCGTGTGTTTTTACATGTGAATATTTGTGTATTTCTTTTGTATTTGGAGGATTGTTAGAAGGAATAAAGAACAAATTTGTATAATCTATTTTACTGAATAGAAAACTGAATATAAGCTTTTATATAACTTGTCCATACTGACAATTTAAACAGACAAAATTTGATTCCACCATGCATGTCTTCAGAACAAAAGGTCCTCATACTCTACAGTGCCTTCCAACCAAGGCTTGTTCCTTGATCTGTCGTCTGTGATTTTCATGATTGCCCACATACTAAACCAATGAAAGCCTCAGTGCTGAGGGCAAACTAGTGTATTTGCTTCTGTTCACCCCATGAGCATCTTTCTCTCACTCTTTCTGTCTTTTCTCAAGCAACTGCTTAGCTTGGAAAGCTCTTTCTTCAATGCTAATCTTAGTTACATTTTCACTCTTCCAGAAATGTCAACTTCTTTCTGAGGTCTTACCTTGCTCATTTTCTTCTCTGAACTCACCATAATATGTAACACTAGAAAATGATTGCTCTCTTAAACATTATTGTTTAATGCTTAAAAAATTAGGGACAAATCATCATATTGAGATTTTTCAAATAAGAAAAAAAATATTTGCTTATCTTTCTAAATGATTTAACAACATCATTCTAACTCTTATCTCTCTGAGAGCAAACACCACACTCTTTATAATGGCCTTCTCTTCCCTTACTTAAAAATATCTTAGGAATTTCTATTTTTCTCCACATTATGATCTCATTTATCTGGTCACAATAAGTAACTCTCTTTCGAGTATGCCATCACATGAATCACAGGAACCACTCTATTGCTATCATAGTTAGTGTAGTATGTGTGTACTGTGTTTCTTTTTTCCTTGAGGGCCGTGACTGTACTATATATTATTTTGTATTCAGAACACTTAGTCAAGGGAATTGCATATAGTGGAATCCCAATGACTATTTGTTAAATGCAGAAAAACAGTGAAATGAGTAGTATAGACTGTATAGCCAATTTTTGGAGGAAAGAATGCAAGTTCATAAGCTTGTTAATGTCTTAGAACTAAGGAGAAGTGGAAAGTAAAGGTAAAGACATCATACGTGTGTGTGTATGTGTGTGTGTGCGTGTGTGTGTACGGAGTGTCAGACTGTTGTAACTATGGATTCTCAGGCAGTGCACTTGACTGGTGTACCATCATCTAATAGATCCTTGCACCTGAGTCACCCCATATTCTTTGGACAATTTTTGAATCTACTAGAAAAATGTTTAAGACCATGACATAAATCTACAACCACCATCATAAATCCAACATCCATCTGTCCTTCCACTAGATTATCCATTCATTCATTTTGTAATCCATTCATTCCATTTATAATCCCCCATTTTATTTGGTAATTTAATACCATCTCTCCAAAGGCCCATTTTTACAGAAAACAAGTATTTGGAAATTGCCTGCTATTATCAGACTATGTTACGCATTTGAGAGGAAGACATTTTTGTATATACTAATGTTCAATTGTTATATACTCTCTTTTCTCTCTCTTAGGTTTTTCACCCTACCTTAGAATTCATCTAACTTTCTTCTTACACTTTTTAGTCATGCCCAGCTTGACCCTGAAATGAGGCTCTACACTCTGATTGTACCTTTTCATGTATGCTCGTGCTTTGCTTGGTAACTTCAAACACAGTCTGATCAGTCTTCTGACTTTTTATCCTGCCCTGCGATATCTATCTTTTTCCTGATACCACAGATTATGATACTGGTGTTGCCTTAATGACTCACAAACAATTTAAATTCTGCGGACTCAGCCTCCTTCCCTGTCCTTGTCCTTCTAATCATTTCCGACTGTTAATAGGAAATAGTAACCCAATTTTGTAGCCTAAAGGAGCTTCATAGTTTCATTTTACATCTCACTTATGCCTAGTAGGTTAATGACATCACAGATGGCTCAAATTAACTCTAATGTAGCAGTGAAGGAGAGTAACATGCTGAAAAAAATGAATTTTAAAGTGCCCCTCTCTATTGGCATTGGTAAAATCCTTTTGGGAATGAATAATTTCTGTGGTATCTACACTAGTATACAACTACAACAAACTCAAGAAAAATAATAATAAATTGAAGCCAATCACATATAGGTTTGAATAGAAGGGACTAAGAGACAATGTGCAGGGAGGACTTATTTGAGTCTGACTCTGTCACTCTCAGGAGAACAGATTTCAAAGAGGAGCCCACTAATAAGGCATAAGAATTTCAACATGTTTGCATTTGGAATAATCTGTGTGAATTAGTCAGGCAATTGTTTCAATTCTTGTGAATTTATTCTTTTCCACGTTATTTTCACTTACCCTTCCAGGAGGGTCAAGGTGTCTTCAATCACTGAAGTTTGAGTGACTCAGCCCAGATCCCTAGTGTTTGGAGAACTGATGATCTGGATCCTTATAGAGAGAAGAGGAATCAATGCAAAATTAGTGTTAAATGATTCTATTAAAGGGAAATTGGGTATACTAATTTATATTGAAATCCACATTAGAAAACTTTTGTATAATATTACATTAAAGACCAGTAGATGTTGAATTTCTGGGTTATTTTAATTGTCATCCCATTTTAATATCTGTTCTTCTGTTTAAACATACAATAGCACTTCAAAATTAGTCACAATATAAACACTTTTGGGTCAGATGAATAATAATGTTGATGATATTGCTGCTGATGATAATGAAGAAGATAATACTAGACACCATTCATTTTACAAATATTAACATACTTATTTCTCATACCAGTCCTATGAGATAGTGACCATTTGTATCCTTAAATTTTTCTTCTTTTAAACGTATGAGGGATTGAAGCTTGCCCAAAGCTAAAAATATATCAAAGGGTGGATTTGGAATTTGAGTCCAGTTGTTTGGCTAGTAAATTATCATATCCTTTCCATGGGAACAGGTAGCTGGGAAAGATTCCTTGAGTAAAACACAAATAACATCAGATTCTTAACATTTTGTCACACTCAAATGTATTTAATTTTAAAATGTTAGTCAACTTCTTAAATACTAATGTTAGAATTCATGAATTAATTGGAAGAGAAAATAAAGAGATTCAGCAAATCCACTATTCATTGATCATGGGAAAGTACTCTACGTGACCAAAAATGGGGGCATGCAGAAAATTAGAGGCAGTATTAATCCCAGGGTTGCAGGAAGGTCCTTGGACTGGGGAGTAGTGAAAGTAGTAAAAACATCACATCACTGAATATAATTGTTTTCTTTAAAATTTCTTAGTTTTAACTCCTTGCTCTACTTGATGCAGCACTTACATTAGTTTGATGAGTTCTGAAGATGGAAGGAATTAGTAATAACTGAAATATAACTTTATTTGGCAAATGCGGTTTGACTGTAGAAAATGACTGAAAATCCACCATCTACTCTGATGTACTCTCACCACTCCTCTCCCAAGTATAATGATCCAGTTGTTGGAAACTGCTTTTATTGTACATCCAGAGCCTGGTATTATATTGAGTGTGAATCAAAAATGTATGAAATCTCTATTCCAAATGCCCAACATAGTTACTGAGGC
>JAQZBX010044937.1:0-21203 GCA_029593785.1 Cabassous unicinctus
GCAGGATATTAGGCTCCTATTAGATATATGGTTGCCAAATATTTTCTACCATTGGGTAGGCTACCTTTTTATTTTCTTGATAATGTCTTTTGAGGTGCAGAAGTTTTTAATTTTGAGGAAATCCCATTTATCTATTTTTACTTTTACTGCTCTTGCTTTGGGTGTGAATTTCATGAAACCATTTCCTATTACAAGGTCCTGTAGATGCTCCCCTATATTATCTTCCAAGGTCTTTATGATTTTGGCTCTTACATTTAGATCTTTGATCAATCTTGAGTTGATTTTTCTATAAGGTGTGACATGGTGTTCCTCTCTCATTCTTTTTGATATGGACATCCAGTTCTCCAAGCACCACTTATTCAAGAGGCTATTCTTTCACAACTGAGTGGGCTTGCTGGCCTTGTCAAATATCAGATGACTGTATACGCCAGGATCTATATCAGAACTCTCAATTCAGTTCCATTGTTCAGTATGTCTATCCTTGTGCCAATAACATGCAGTTTTGACCACTGTAGCTTTTTAGTATGTTTTAAAGTCAGGTAGTGTGATAACTCCAACTTTATTTTTCTTTATCAATATGTCTTTGGTGATTCAGGGCCTCTTACATTTCCTAATAAATTTTGTAGTTAATTTTTCCAGTTCCTTAAAAAATAGAGGGCTAATTTTTATTGGGATTGCATTAAATCTGTAGATTAGTTTGTGTAGGATAGACATCATGGTGATGTTTAATCTTCCTATCCATGAACAGGGAGTATTTTTCCATTTATTTCAGTCTCTCTATAATTTCCTTTAACAGTGTTGTGTCGTTTTCTGTATATAAGTTCTTTGCATCTTTAGTTAAATTACTGCTAGGTATTTGATTCTTTTAGTTACTATTGTAAATGGTATTTTTTTCTTGATTTCCTCTTTGGATGGCTTGTTATTGGTGTACAGAAATTCTACTGATTTTTGAGCATTGATCTTGTAGCTTTCAACATTACTGAACTCCTTTATAAGTTCTAGAAGCATTGTTGTAGATTTATCAGGGCTTTCTACATATAGGATCATGTCATCTGCAAATAATGAAATTTTAAATTCTTTTCCAATTTGTTTGCCTTTTATATCCTTTTCTTGCTTCAGTGCTCAAGCAAGTACTTCTAAGACAATATTAAATAGGAGTGGTGATAGTGGGCATCCTTATCTTGCTCCCGATCTCATAGGGAGGGCTTTTAGGATTTCACCATTGAATATGATGTTTGCTTTGTGTTTTTCATATATACCCTTTATCATATTCAGGAAGTTTCCTTCTATTCCTATCTTTTGCAGTGTTTTTATCAGGAAAGAGTGCTGTATTTTGTCGAATGCTTTTCTACATCTATAGAAATGATCATGTGATTTTTTCTTTCAATATGTTTATGTGGTGTATTACATTGATTGATTTTCTTATATTGAACCATGCTTTCATACCCGGGATGAAACCCACTGGATCATGCTGTGTAATTCTTTCGATATGTTGCTGATTGTGATTAGCCAGTATTTTGTTAAGGAATTTAGTATCTTGGTTCATTAAAGAAATTGGTCTGTAATTTTCCTTTCTTGTGGAATCTTTGTTTGGCTTTGGTATTAGGGTAATGTTGGCATCACAGAATGAGTTTGGCAATATTCCTTCTGCTTCTATTTTTTGGAAGAGCTTAAGCAGGATTGGTGTTAGCTCTTTCCAGAATGTTTGGTAGAATTCAGCTGTGAAGCCATCTGGTCCTGGGCTATCTTGGTTTGTAGGTTTCTGATGACTGAGTCTAGTTCTTTACTTTAATTGGACTGTTGAGTTTCTATTTCAATTTCTTCTTTTGACAATATAGGCTGTTTGTGAGTTTCTAGAAATTTGTCCATTTCCCCTATATTATCATTCTTGTTGGCATATAATTTTTCAAAGTGTTCTCTTATGATATTCTTTATTTCTGTGGGGTCAGTATTGATATCCCCTTGTTCCATGCAGCACTTAATCTTATTGTGCTTCCCTTGTATGTGATGGTTCTCTTTTCTCTTGCTGTCTTGAGTGTTTTCTCTTTGTCTTGAGCATTGGACATTTTGACAAGTGTATGTCTTGGAGTTTTCCTATTGGGATTTGTACGTTTGGGGTGCTCTGTGCTTCCTGGACAGGTATATCCATCTCTCTCAAAAGAGTTGTGAAGTTGTCAGCCACTATTTCCTTCAACACTCCTTCTGTTCCCTTTCCCTTCTCATCTCCTTCTGGGATGCCTATAATGCATATGTTTGTGTGTTTGTGTGTTTGTGTGTTTTGTGTTGTCGGTTAAATACCTGAGTAGAGACTCAGAGTTTATCTATATTTTTATCTATGTGTTCTACTCTCTGTTTGATTTCAGATGAATTGTCTTCCACATCACTAATTCTTTCTTCTGTCTGTTCAAATCTGCTGTTATGTGAATCCAGCATCCATTTTTATTTCTTGGATTGTGCCATTGATCACCATCATATCTGTTATCTTTTTATGTATGTTTACAATTTCCTCAGTATGTTCTCCCAGTGTGTTCTTAATATCCTTAATCTCTTCCTTCACTTCATTAAGTTGGTTCATGATTTTGGTTTGGAAAGCTTTGATTATTTGTTTGATGTTCTGCATCTCTTCCTGGCTTTTAGTTTGTTCATTGCTGCCCTCTAGTCATCATTTTATCTTGATGGGTTTATTCAGTTGATTAGCTTCTCTCTATGCTCTAGAGTTTTATTTAGCTGGTGCTTCTGTGTGTGTGTTAAGTTTTCTGTTAGATACTTTGTTCTTCTTATTTTATTTCCTTGCTTCTTTCTATGTTTCCTTGAAGGCAAAAGTCTAAGGCCAGAGGAATTGAAAGATGTGAGAAAAGAAGAAGGATAGTAGTTATACTGATAAAAGTTAGAAGAGGGGCCATATAAGACTAGGTAAAATGATTATTTAACTCATGTAGGCAGTGTAGAGTAATAGGAAAAAAAGTGGAGTACCTACAATGGCCTGGGAAACTAAACAGAGGAAAATATATAATGATTTAGAAGGCCAGAATCATGAGGAGAGAGAGAAAGAGTAAAGAAAGGGCTGAAAGGAAAACATAATAATAATTAAAAAAGAAGAAAACAGAATAGATAGAATAGAAATTAACACCCTTAAGTTGTGGGCTAATGGAAAAAGGTGGCATGTAAGAACCCCAACAGAAAGCAGAAGGCAGAAAGATGAAGGAAGGAAAAGAGATGGTGCTGGGAGACAAAATCAATATAGACAGAGAATGGGAATTCACGGAAGAAGAAGCACAGCAAAGAAGAGACAAGCTAGCAACATGTAATAAAAAAGAAAAAAAAGAAAGGATAAAGAAAGAAGAAAGAAGGGGGGAGGAAAGAGGAAAGAAAAGCAAGAGACAACAAAAAAACAAAGAAAAACCAAACAACCACACAATCAAGCAGTCAAACAAAGCTAAGGAAGAGCAGTGTTCCTTCTTGGGCCCTTGTGGAACCTCTCACCCTGCTTGTGTTCATCAATCAATTGCCCTGCAAGTTTCTGTATGCAGGTTTTGATGCAGATTTTAGCAATTAAACTAAGTTTAAAAAAAATGTCTGGAGGAGAATTCTTGATCTGTAACTCTACATATATTATAAATTATGTATAAATCAAAAGATGTGATAATTAAAGGCATATTTCATCATGCAAAGATCCAGAAATGTAATTACTGATTTTTAAGTGTTACCCAAATATAAAATTGGTTGAAGCTGTCTTTTTCCAGGGAACAGCTGTTTGGATGAACAAGGTATGAAAATATTAATTTTTTAAAATTACATTATGAAATCCTTGTTTATAGTAGTATAGAAAATGAAATTTGATGAATATAAACACAATTGAGACTTTTACTAGATTTAACACTTTTGGTTAACATAAGATTTGTGGTATGAGTCCCACTTGCTTCTTTATTGAATATAATGTCCTGAGCCATAATGAGCCTTTTGGGTTCTTTGTACCTGTTGCAGGTTGAAGGCTTAAGTTAAATGATGGTTAGTTTCTTAAGGCTGAATATTTTCTAGGTATGGATTTTAAAGTACAAAGGCTGGTTTTCTGTTATTCAATTCTTAAGTATTAGAAGGTTAATATAAGATGTTAGCTAAGCTTTTGGGAACCAGAACTAGATAAACCTCTTTCTATCTGGTTAGAGTAAGGTTATTTTTTTAAGATTTATGTACTTTTTATTTATTTATCTCACCCCTCCCTGATGGCTCCCTCATCTGTCTGCTCACTGTATCTGTTCCTCTTCTCTTGGAGGCACCAGGAGCTAAACCTGGAACCTCCCAGGTTGGAATCCAGTGTCCAAATGCCTGAGCTACATCAGATCTCCACTGGTTGAGGCAGTCTGCTGGTTGTGGCATCTGCTGGTTACAGCATCTACTGGTTGTGGTGTCTGCAGGTTGCAGCAGTTGTGGCATCTGCTCATCTTCTTTAAGAGCACTGGAACCAAACCCAGTACCTCCCATGTGGAAGGCAGGTGCCTAACTGCTTGAGCCACATCCACTCCCTAGGTTAAGCTTTTATTTCTCATTTGGTGGGAAAAGTGAATCACATAGCTTAAACAATTTGCAGTTCCTCTGGGAAAAATTCATTGCCATGGATTGTTATATCTCTCTCCACTCAGTAACTCCTTTTCCTTCATGTTGCAGAAAGCTTAAATAAATTGAGCACTGCATACATGAGCACTAGCTCATGAAGTGATGAAAAGCTTCAAAACCATATCTCTGATGAAGGCCAGTGTTTCAATAGCTCACTTTTTCAATTAAATAAGCAACTCCAAGATTTCCAACATTAGCAAGAGCTTCCGTTCTAAATCCTTATCATGGCTTTAAGTCTTCACTTGGTTCTTTTTCTAATAACTTTATTTCTAAGCCCATACACAGTATAAGAGTAAGTGCTAAGAGAGCATTTTAAACAGGAGGCTTCTGTAAACCAATATCTCTCAATATCCTCTTCCCTATTGGCTGTGACTTATATACTGAAACTCTCCCAAATGTAGAGACATCAATTGAAGTACTTGGTGAATAAGTTATGGTCTTATACATATGATGTTCTTTGTTTTCTGTTCAAAATCATTCTAATCTTTTTTCACAATATTTTAGAAAATCTTTTCAATAATAATGCAAAAATTACACAAGTTTGTTAGTGAATATGATAAACTAGGACACAGAGATGTATACTTCACATCACGGTGTAAACAAAAAAAATGTACAGATAATAAAACTGAGTATTTTACAAGGATAGATGCACATTTAAGTACATATCTCAAATATAGTTAAACTTCTTTCAAATTTTGTGTCAGTATAGAGGAAATGGGAAAAAGGAATTATGTAGAAATCAGAGAATGCATATATTTCTTTTATGATTTTCCTAACTCTAATAATATATGTTAATTTCAATATTCATAGTATCAGAGAATCATAAAGTAATTTGAAATAAGAGTAATCTTTCAGTTATTTTCACATTTCTGTTAATATGTTTTCAAACTCTTTTTAGAAATGCCCAATCATTCTCATCTACTTTTATTCAACATCAAAAATTGTTCTAGACATACTATATAAGAGAGTCTGTATCAGCTAATTTTTATGAACTTCCTATGTTTAAAACCAATTCTCTATACTTATCATGATTAGGATGAGTGAGTTCTGATGTATTTTGTTCTGTGGCAAGCTGGCTTAGAAACTGTTTAAGCAATGAATCTAGTCAGGTTTCTGAGGTCTTCTGAAAATATTTCTTCCAACGAGACCAGATAATTTATGCCTATCACTTTCTTGGCAGTGTTCCATAAGACATGAAAGTGTCCTTTCTTTCTCCCATTGCAGCATCATCCATAAAGTAGTTATTTGATACAAAATCTAATTGATTCCATTTTCCTTTTGTCAATTCATAGACATATTTCTCTTGCTGTCACTCTTCTTCACATTCTTAACAGTTAACAGTTTCTAAGAAAATATCCCACCTGAAATGTGCCTGCCATAAAACATCCTCTCTTCTAATAGAAATTATTCCCAGTATTTATGCAGGGCTAACATTCTATCTAAATATCAACCCCGCATGCTCTTCTCAATTTTTTTTTTAAATCTCTTCATTTAAAATAACTATACTAACTACAATTACTCTATTCATGATTGTCAAGCATTTACAATCATAAACCAATCTTGTTTCAATCATAACTATTTTTCTATAATAAAATAATTAATTAATAGATATCTAATTTCCATACTAATAATTTCATATATGAAAAACTGAGAATTAAAGTTATAACCATAAATATGTTTGATTTCATACAATGATTAATTTACTTATATACATCACCTATCATTGCAACATCACTATTATTTTTGTTAACATTTCTGTGAATAATAAAAATAATGTTGATTTTCCTACATTGGTTATATTCATAGCCATTTTGCATGTTTTGCCAAATATTAAATGCAAATTGTTTTTATATAGTAATCATTACAATTATGTTTAACTTATTCTATCATCTTCATTTTTTATGAAGAAAAGAAATTCCTTCAAGGGGATAATTTGTTAAACATAGAAAATAATACTCAGAGTGTTAGTCCCGGTTCCATGAAGCTCAGGGGCAGACCAAGGTTGAGATGGAGAACTTTAATAGATTGCTATCATGGCAGGGGTCTAAAGTAAGAATTCAGCTGGCCCCCTAGTTTGGGAGTTCTGCTTTTGAGCTGGGAGAACTGGGCGGGTTTTCAGAAGGGGCACATATATATGGCAGGAAGATATATGTTGGGAAAGTACCAAGTTAGTTTTCTCAGGGTGGGGCATGCTCTTTTGGGAACTTTGTGACTGCATGGGGAGGAATTTTCAGTGGCCTTGTGGGAATGGTGATAAGCAAGGGTTGGAATGGGAACCCTGGTGTCTGAGCACATGTGAACTCAGTAAGCAAGAGGTTACATTCTAACACAGGGACTAAGTTCATATTATTAAACTAAAGAGTAAGTTACTGGCCCAAACAGAACT
The DNA here is from genome assembly GCA_029593785.1 of Cabassous unicinctus. Taxonomy (NCBI): domain Eukaryota; kingdom Metazoa; phylum Chordata; class Mammalia; order Cingulata; family Chlamyphoridae; genus Cabassous; species Cabassous unicinctus. The sequence continues at coordinate 7,001 of JAQZBX010044937.1, forward strand.
CTCAGCTACTTTTATTTTCTTTATAAAACTATGCTTTGTTATTGATCCTTAGAATTTTCTTAACTATTCTCCATCTTTTAAGATTGCATCTTTCTCCTCAGTCTCTGAAATCTGTCAAGTTTCCCTCTGCTAAATTTACCTTATGACTACTCCTCCATTGTGTATCATGATGATTGAATAAATAACTTTGGATATATGATATTGTTCAGGGATTTTTCTATACTCCTTATTACCTAATGGATATTTAGAAATAACATAATTCACAATTTTATATGTGTAAAACAACATAGTGAGTGGGAATCTTATTCCTCATCAACTGTTAAACAGTTGAAATACAAAGATGTTTTAAAGAATCTTGATAGAACATAGGTGGTTCGCTATATCTAACAAATAAAAGTCAGTTTTTTCATAGTAAAATCTGCACTGGATATCTTGAACTTTCCTATGAAATTTTAAGGACTATTTTTGTTTTTATGGAAGACTTCCCAAGAAATGTCAACAAAATACTATTGCATATAAATTTATTACTTATGATTTAGAATGTATTTCAAGATGTATTTACTCATACAGTTTTCACTAGTACACTTTCTACATAATTTTTGCATCATTATATTTTCAATCTTTTGAGTTTGGACTACCTATCAAACTCATAGATCTTCATTTTGAATTTCAGTAAACCAGCAAACTAAAACAAGCATATTCTTCAGCATAAATCATACTATAAAATGTATATATTTATGTATGTTAATGTTCTTGACACATATCATGTTGTTTCACTGAATTCAATATTACTCAATTTAAAGAAACACATGAATTAACACATACATACCTGAGAAATGAGATGACAAGTGTATCCCCCTTAACATGAATACTTCTTTTACATTATTTAAAGAGACTTTACAAAATCCGTGCTCCTATTTCTTACTTCACTAGTGAAATTCAAGGAGCTACTTCTCAGAAAGAATCATGGATACCCTAAATCTTATCAATCAGTCTACCTCTGTACTACATAAATACTGTTATTCTTCAGGAAGTACCTCTATGGTCATTTCTCTGACACATCTTGGGGAATTAGTAATTATATCCTCCAGAGGCCAGTTTTACTTCAACTCCTGATTGGTCAGGATTCTTGGGCTTTGCACTTGAGATTATTTAAATTTGAAATAGTGTTTATTAGCAATAAACTTAATAAAGAGGTGTTTCATATAAGGAAAAAGAACTATTGGTGAATGGTTTTTACTTCATTGTAGACTCAATGCATTTTCAATTTTATGTCTGATTATAACTATGAATTATCCCATTATAATATATCTAAGGCATCATGCAACCCCTGATAAAATTATATTTTCTAATGTTTTATACTAATATTATGGCATGAGAAAATTCATATAATATTGAAAAGCAATAATTAAGAAAAATAAATAATGATCAGTAACTACTAAATGTAAGAAAAATAAATTTAAGAAGGAATTTTACAAGGAAATCAAGTAAAAGAAAAAGATGTGTGGCACAGAGTGTTCTCTTTACTAACCACAAGATATTGAATCTAATCACTGCATAAGGAACTCATTCCTATATTAAGTGACCATCAAAATGTGAGAAACTACAACTCAGAACTTTTAGGAAATTAGTCCATTCGTCTTTATTCTGAAAATTCTTATTAATAGCTGTCAATTTGAAAAGAATCATTATATTGGGGAAGCTAAAAAAATTTCTGTGGATAGTCTAGGAAATGAGTTCAAAATAGAAGTGCTTTGTAACCCTGCAGGATATCAACATAATTAGTGCAATTCAGCATGGAAAGATTTATTACTAGAAAGGAGACAAATCTATAAAAGGAGAAATCACTCAACTCAATAAAGGACATTTTGGCTTTAACAAATACAGTAACCCACAAAAATTGTTTCACCAAGCCCCAGCAGATCTTTATTTGGTTTGCTTTACCTATTTTAGCCAATTTATCATTTTTCTGAAAATTCATATTACTTGCTGCCGTCGCCCCAGCCACCATCTACTCTTCCTCCTCCTGCTGCGCTGGGCTGATTCTCTCCCCGCTGCTGCCTACTCCTGGGCTAAGCCCGCGGTGCCTCGTCCCCTAGCGGAGCCCTCTTGCAGCTGCCGCCACCACCTGCTCATTCATCCCCTGCAGGGAAGCCAGTCACGCCCGGAGGTGGTACACAGCTTCAGAACCTCAGCTGAATGCCCACCTGGAAGATTGGCTTTCACAAAGTAGAGTCTACAAAAACACCTGCTAGAGCCATTATTGCGCCCCATGCAGGATATACCTACTGTGGATCTTGAGCTGCTCATGCTTATAAATAAGTGGATCCATCTATTACACAGAGATTTTTCATCCTTGGGCCTTCCCATCATGTGCCCCTCTCTCGATGCGCACTTTCGAGTGTGGATATATGTAGGACATTTTGTATGGCCAAAAGATTTACACAGAACTATGGAAGACAGGAATGTTTGAATGCATGTCTCTGCAGACAGATGAAGATGAACACAATATTGAAATGCATTTGTCTTACACATCTAAAGCCATGGAAAGGTCAAAGTTTCCATTACAGTTAATATGATGAATCCAAAGGAGAAATTTATATATCCATTGAATATCTAGATAAAATGGGTATGAATATTATGGAACAATTAGACCCCGTATCTTTTAGCAATTACTTAAAGAAATACCATAATACAATATGTGGAAGACATCCCATTGGGCTATTAAACGTTATCACAGAGCTCCTAAAGAATGGAATGAATATGAGCTTTTCCTTTCTGAATTATGCCCATTCAAGCCAGTGTAGAAACTGGCAAGACAGTTCAGTGAGTTATGCAGCACTTACCATCCACTGAAGTTCTGAATCCTCAGGGCTGCCAACTGCACATACTCATACTCTGTCTGGGTCCCAGACTACACCTTACAAAGATACTGTTCCTTGTTTTGGGGGATTCTGAAACCTCAAACTAACAGAACTTTCTTCTCTTCTTTTCTAGTAGGTGTAGTCCTTCCTTAATTTCATCTCATTAAAAAAAATGCTTTATTGTTTAGGGCAGTGGAAGGAAGGTCAGCATCAAAATATTTTGATCAAAAAAGATGAGAATGTAAAGGCCTAGTTGTGGCAGAAAGATTTTTGAAAGTAACCCGCAAAGCCTTTACCATACCCTAATTATCACTCTTTGCACACTTGTGCACATAAATTCTGCTTTCAGAATAGTTTTTCAAATTGTACACAAAGAAAGGTGGAAACTTTTTAATAAAGAAATTGAATTTATAAATTATCTGTATTAGATTCTAAAAAATGTCCAGTTATAGACAATTACTACCCATGTTGTTCAACAGATACTTTCTATTTTAGTTGCTAATAAAGGGCTATACAACACATACAAAAAAAGAAAAAGTCTCTACTCACCCCTCCAGGATGTCGATACAGTTAACAAAAGTCAACAGGCAAACTTTGTTAAGTGTAGATAAGAATTCAAATCTATGGAAGGATAAACCCCCTGTAACTCTTTAGAGGAAAATGGTGGCTGCACAGAAACAGGTAATCTTAGCAGTGGTTTCACAGAGGCCAAGCAGATCTTTACTTACTTTCATTACTCCAAATTCTCAGTCTCCAAATTTTGTTATGTTAGGCAAAAGTAAGAACTCTAAATTATTGATCAGCTTGATGGGGGCAGAAATCTGTCCTTGAATGTTTTAGTTTACCAGAAGCTTTGGAAAACAATATAACAGAAATGGGTTGGCTCTTATAATAGGGTTTATTGTCTTTCAAGCTTACATTACTGAAGCTGAGAAAAGTGTCCAAATCTAGGCCTCATCAATGTTCTCTCTCCCTGAAGACTGGCTGCAGGCAATTCTGGACTCCTCTGTCATGTAGGAAGGCTTGTGGGAGTATCTGCTTGTCTCTGCCTTCTCCTCCAGGTGCCATTACTTTCAGCTTCTGGCTGCTCCATTTGTGGCTTTCTCTGTCAGTTTCTTTGGGTTTCTCACTGGGCTCCCGTGTCGTCTCTCTCAGCTTCCGTATCATTTCTCTGTCTCTCTCTATCCATTCCATTTAGAAAGGTCTTTCTAACCAAAGGCCGTTAACTGAAATGATCTAATCAAAAGGTCCCATCTACACTTCACACCCACAGGAATGGATTGTCTATAAGAACATATTCTTTTCTCAAGTCCACAAAAGCCTCAAACTACCACACTGACAAAACAAAGATAATGTGGAGTATGCTAAAATACAAAGGAAGACCTGGGCAGATTTATCATTTTGGGTTGAGGGGAAAATCAATGGCCAATAACTAAATCAGTAAATCAATAATATTTTTGTTTCATGGAAATATTGAACTTAAAAGAAGATAATGGCAGGCAAAACACATTCAAAATATAATACCTCAGGTACATTCCAATTTTGCAAATATAATTAAATAGAATTTACATATATCATCAGTTTTCAATATTTTTCTTGCTTTCTGGGATCATTTATGGTCTAAAATTTTAATTTTATAATTTAAATCTATAATTCTAAGAGACCTATATTAATGTGGTTTATTTATATTAGAAATTACCATATTAGAAATTATAACTGATGAACATAGTTATTAAAATTATTAAAACTAATGAATACCTTCTATATTAATGTTTTAAAATCCTTCTTTATGAACAAACATATTATTTCCCAAATCCAAAATTAAATCAGTGAGAAAAAAGATATAATTTTGCACTTGTGAATATTTCTTTATTCCAGGCTTAGTTGGAGACAGCTGAAAGCGCATATATATTGCTTCATTCATTCTGTTGAAAGATGTTTTTTTGGTTAAATTGTTTTTGGCTAATATGAGAAAGTGTGGCCTCACAAACATATACTGTTATAAAACAAAGGAATGATTGATAAATTCTTTCAGAAAACCATTAATAGTGTTTTAATACTCTATTTTACACTAAAATGAAACAATTGATGATTTCCTGAAAATAGTAGGGATTTTAATTCTGAAACCATATTAATGTGCTTTTCATATTCAGTTATATTTAAATTCATTGATCTATTTAGCATTTTTATTTATTTTTTTACCCATGAGTGATTTTGTAACTTCATGTATTAGTCATGTGGAAAATATTATTTCATTGAATGATGCTGATATTTCAAATATCACATATTTCAGTGAATAATACCAAAATAAGTCACATTTATTAATATCACTAACAATTCTATCATATAGCTCTTTAAATTTTGAGAAGTTGTCAAGTTTTGGTGGAAGACAAAAATTTCTAAAATTTCTAATTTTAAGGTGAAATTCAATTTTTGTCATTAGCAATGAAAAATTTTGTGAATTGTTTAATTTTCATTTATTTTCTTTATCTATAGTATATCTGTTCATCTGTCCCTATACCCCTACTTCATCCCTGATGTTGCTATTTGTATTCATTGTCTTTTATTCTTTATAAACTAGGTAGGAAGAAATCAATTTGGTTGACCTTTCCCTAGAAATCATTTAGCTTTCATTATTTTTGTTTTCTTTCTCTTAAGAATAGATAAATTTTTATTTTTAGGTTTCAGTAATAAATTTTACTTTAGAGAATTTTTAGATTTACATAAAAATTTACCCTGAAAGTATAGAGACTTCCCATGAAACCCCACACACATTCACACATAGTCTCCCCTACCATTATCATCATACATTAGTGTAGTACATTTGTTACAATTGATGAACCAATATTGAAGCGTTGCTACTAACGAAAGTCTATAGTTTACACAATGGTTTAGACTTTGTGCTGTACAGTTCTTTTCCATATATCATTGGTATTTAACCTTTTCTTTATTACTCTTGTCTTTCTAATTATCGGAGGGTCATTTTGCTCTTCTTTTACCAGTTTTCTGGAGTAGGAAATGTAGGTCATATTTCTTTAGACTGTTTTATTTTTTTCTAGGATGAGCACTTACAATTTTAAACTTTTATGGCTGTTTTTTATATAACAATACCTCTATATGTTGTTTTTTCACTATCGTTCAAATTCAAAATGTTTTGAAATTTTAGTTGTTATTTCTTTTGGATCACAGATTGTTTAAATGGATGGTGTGCAATTTTCAAAATGTTTGTTGTTGTTAATCTAATTAATTCCTTTGTGGCCAGAGACTAGACTATATAATTAACTCCTGTATATTCATTTGGACTTTTTAAATGGCTCAGTATGTCATCCATATATTTTCAAAGGAAATGCTAAATGAACCCATAATTTTATGCTACTACACATCACAGGAATTTTTTTTTAATTAACAAATTAACAAATGATTTTGAGGACTTTGTTCAACCTAATCTCTCATCCATTTCAGTTGCAATATTTGTTGACAAATGTTACAACATTCTGCAAAACAGTTCAGGAGTTTCTTACTAAGCTAAAGTTTTTTATCCTATGAACCATTGAGTCCAGTCATAATGATGTAACATGAGAACAGAATGCATGCAACAATAGGAAATTGGTACAAGTTGCAAACCCACAAATTCTCTAATAAAGAAAAAAACAATGTAAAGGAATGTTCATAGCAGATTTACTCATGTAACTGAAAATGGTTTTGGTGATGAGAAAATAAGAGAAAATGAGTAAATAACTATTAAATATTTATAATATATATTACTTAAATAAAACAGAAAAAATATTGATATACCAATCAATGTGAATGAATCCCTAAAACCTTAGTTTGAGTTTAAAAGAGACTTAATCATTATGTTGAATAAAGTCTTCCCATGTGACCCAAAAATAACATACTAAGAATTTACACAGAAGAAATGAGAACAGTGAACACAAATAGACTTCTGCACATTGAAGTTCATAGTAGTGTTATTCGCAATAGGCAAAAGTTATAAACAACCTAGGTGCCCATCAACTGATGAACAGATAAAAAATTTGTGGGATATATACATGATGGAATATTATGCAGCATGATAATCCTATAAGAAATGAAGTCATGAAGCATATGAAAACATGGAAGAACCAGAAGGACAATATGCTGAGCAAAGCAAGCTATATAGAAAAGGACAAAAAATATATGATTGTACTATTATGAACTAAATATATATGTAAACTCAGGGAATTCATAATTAGAATACAGCTCACCAGAAAATAGAATGAAGGTAGAGAATGGAAAGCTGATCGTTAATCTGTGCAGAACGAGTGAAAATAGCAGAGCTATTAAATATGTATGAGAATGGTTGAAATAGAAAGCCTAAGGACATTTAAATTACTAAAAAGAAAGCTAAAAAATGTAACTTGGGACTGTATAACATAGTGAAACCACATGTAAAATATGAATATGGGTGCTATTTCATATATAAGACTGTTTTCTTCAAAATATAAATACAAATATACTAGAGAGATGGAAACAGAATAGCAGCTATGTATGGCAGGGGAAGAATAGAGAGATTCAGAGGTGATGAGTTTTGTTTGGTTGGTTGGCTTCTGTTTTCTGGTATTGTGTTATTGTTGCTGGACTAATGAGCATGCTCTAAGAATGACTGAAGTGATGAATGCACAACTATGTGAGTTTACTAAATACCTTTGATTGCACACTTTGGATGAATTTATGATTTATTAGTATGTTTCAATAAAATTGATTTGTTAAAAAAGAGCCTTAAATAAAAGTGTCCACTGTCACCAATTTTATTCAATATTGTGCTAGAAGTTCTAGCTTTAAAAAATTAGACCAGAAAGAGAAATTAAAGGCACTCAATTAGGAAATAAATGAATAAAACTTTTGCTATTCACTGATGATATGATCCTCTAACTTGAAAATTCAGAAAATCCAAAACAGAACTGCTAGAACTAATAAACAAGTTCAGAAATGTGACAGGTATAAGATTAATATTGAAAAATCAGTAGCATTTTTATAAACTACTGATGAGCAATTGGAGGAAGAAATTCCTTTTATAATAGTGACTAAAATAATCAAATATTTAGGAATAAACTTAACTGAGGACATAAAGGATCTGCATTCAGAAAACTAAAAAAAAAAATATTGCTAAAAGAAACCAAAGAAGACCTAAACATATGGAATGATATTCTATGTCATATACTGGAAGACTAAATATTGTTAAGAAATCAATTCTATCCAAACTGATTTACAGATTAAAGGAATCCCAATCAAAATCTGAACAACTATTTTTGCAAAAATAGAAAATCTTTTAACAAGTTTATTTGGAAGGGAAATGGCCTCCAAAATCCAAGGATGTCTTAAAAAGAATTAAGTTAGAGGACTTTCACTTCCTGACAGTAAAAAATGTTAGCTACAGTAGTAAAAACAGCATGTTACTGGCTTAAAGACAGACATATTGATAAATGGAACCAAATTGTGATCTCAGAAATACACCCTCAAATCTATGGTCAAGGAATTTTTGACAAGGCTTTCAAGCTCACCCAGCTGGGTCAGAATGTTCTATGCAATAAATGGTGCTGGGAGAAATGGATATTCATATCCAGAAAGGAAAAAAGAGGACCCCTATTTCATATCGTGTACAAAAATTAACTTAAAAGGGATCGGGGCCAAAATATGAAAGTGAAAACCATAAAATTTCCAGAAGAAAATGTGGGAAAACATCTTCACGACATTGTGGTATGCAGTAGTTTCTTAAACCTTACACCCAAAACATGAGTAACAAAAGAAAAAAAGATAAATGAGACATCCTCATAATTAAACAATTTTGTACTTCAAAAGACTTTGTAAAGAAAATACAAAGACAGCCTACACAATAGGAGAAAATATTTGTCAACCACATACCACACAAGATATATAAAGAGATCATACAAACCAATAATAAAAGGACCAGAAAAACAATTTTAAAAATGGGCAAATGACATGAGTAGATTTTTTTTTCCAAAAAAGAAATAAGAATAACTAAACAGCACCTGCAAAAATGTTCACCATAACTAGCTATTAGGGAAGTGTAACTCAAAACTACAATGAGATACCATTTCACAAGTCATAGAATGGCCATTATTTTAAAAAAGGAGAAAACTACAAGTTCTGGAGAGGATATCAAGAAATAAGGACACTCCTTCACTGTTGGTGGGAACGTAGAATGTTGCAGTCTCTGTGGAAGACAGTTTGACAGTACCTCAAGATGCTGAATATAGAACTGCTGTATGATCCAGCAGCCCTATTACCAAGAACATACTCAGAAGAACTGAAAGCAAGTTGGCAAACTTATTTTTGCACATTTGTGTTCATATTAGCATTATTCACATTTGCTAAAATATAGAAAAAGCCCAAGTGCCTATCAACCGATGAATGGATATGAATGAATGTGGTAAATACATTGATGGAATACTTTTTATGTGTAAGAAAAATGAAATCGGATGCATATGTTAACAAGGATGGACCCTGAGGACATTTTATTGAATAAAAGAAGCCAGACACAAAAGGACAAATATTGTATGGTCTCTCTAATATGAACTAAATATGATGAGTAAATGCAAGGAGGTAAGCTCTAGATAATAAGTTACTAGGAGGTAGAATGTGAGTTGAGAATGGGAGCTGATGCTTAATGTATGTAGAATTTTTAATAAGGTTTATCATATAAATGCAAATGAATAGAGTTGATGGTAACACATTATAGTAACTATAACTAATGCTACTGATTCAGTCTTTTTAAAAGAATTCATCATATTATTTTAATGATAAAATAATTATAAATAAAAATTTAAAACAAAAATATTTTAAAGGAATAACACATATTGAGCAGAAAAGCTATGCAGTGTTTATAATTCCACAAGAAATATAAAAATCGAAAGTACATTTCTTTGAAAAGCTCATAAACCTCTGCCAAATTTGTCATTTGTCATTTCAGTATTTGGTGGTAATGCACAACGCTATTAGAAAATAAGTATGAGATAGTTGTATTAGAAAATTGAGAAATCTTGGTATTTTCACAAAGTGTAATATGATTAAAGCTATTGTTAACCTCTAGATTAAAGAACAGAGATGCTTATCCTTTCATAAAAGCCCTCTTATCCAAATTTATATACTCATTAATTGTTTAGTAAGTTATATGACATTGTATTAAATATTGGGAAAACATGCAATGAGTAGAGAAATACAATAATCAGGTATAAAGGGAATATTTTTAATACAGTTATGATTAATACATATATTAATTTTTGTAATCTTATGCATTTGTATATTGTTAACTGTCTATACACAGGGAAAATGATCTTTAATAATTATTTAAGGTTTTCAAATATCTGCTTTTTTTACTCCTCCATTATTTTCTGTATTACTAATTTAAAATGGCTACATATATTTAGAATAATAAAATTTAATCTCATGCTAGTGTGAAGATGCAGCTATTATAAAAGCATAAAGATAAATACCACAACTATATTCTCAAGATATGTTTTTATTGCCTCTATCTATGCATCCATTTATCTATCAGCTTTATCTACCTCTTCTAAGAATGAGTGTGTGTATATGTGATAATGGGATTTTAGAAATGGATCAATTTTAATTTTTTTCTGACAAATGTGAAATATTTTTCTATTGAATAAGAAAAGTTTAATGGGCAAAATTATTGACAAATGCTTAAAATGTGGAACTCAAAGGGCAAATATGCATGAAACAAAATTATATGAAGAAGTGTATTTGAAATAACTGCATCTCATCTATGGGGAAGAATCCTTGAGAAGTGGAATTCTGGCATAAGAACACAGACAGTGTCTGGACTGCCAGACACTAGCTCAAAAGGAAAACCTTGAGAGTACTCTGTGAATTCTTGCTGGCACCAAGACTCAAGGATGAGATAAGGACAGACAAAAGGAGTAAACCTAGCAGGCAATGTTCTTTTTCATGCAAATTCTGAGAGTAATAAATCACTAGTCATGCCCCTCTGTGGGTAACCAGAACCTTGCCCTGCTAATAAAAGCCCTGGGCTGTCTGTGCTTTGGGGCTAGCATTATAGATATGTTCTGCCAGCCCCTGACCCCAGCTTTTCTCTTAAACTCTTTGTCTTGTCTTTCTTATATCGCAGTACCCTTCACCAAGTTACCCACACTTACAATTACATCATCCTTCCATGAGGACTTGTGACAGATATTCTAAATCCAAAGAGCATCAGATATTGCCCAAAGGGGGGGAAAAACGGAAATATGAATTGTTTATTCGATTTGTTTTTCCTTTTTAAATAAGTATGAACATTTCTCAGTTGATATTTTTGGGAAATTAAGGTGATTTCTTTCCCCTTAAACTCAAGTCAATTTTCCCAGTGTATTGGTTCATTGATAACATTTCAACAGACATGAATTCTTTCTATATACCACAAATCACAGGAAACCCATAATCACAGCACAGTCCTCCTACAAAAGAAAACAATGCTTAGGCCATTAGATTTATGAATATACAAATGGAACTCATCTACACATTTCATATAACAGTGAAAATTGATTCTACATGGAAACGAAGTCAATTAAATAGTACCCCAATTCAAAAAATTTAGAAGGATGTGTGAAAATGATATATATGTATATATGTACATATATGTATATATATAGCATATATATGTATGAAAATGATATATATGTATATATGTATATGCAGCATATATATGAAGAAAAGAATCCAATTAAAAAGGAATACAATAAGAAAACAATAAATCTTTCAGACTTTTCATATATAATGGTTAGTATAATTCAAATGCAGTAAGGGAAATGACAAGAAAATAAATGTAATATGTAAGATCAGAAAGGGATTTAAAAGAAGAAGCACAAATATTTTAAGAATAACAGTATGTTCTGTACCATTAGATCTGAAGGAATTTTTTAAAAAGTATAACTAAAATAAATATGGATGCACCAATTGCCTGAGATGATGTGGAACATTGAAATACTGATACATGTGTGTATATAAGTTGACACAACTTTTTTGGAAAATCATTTGACATTTTGTCAATCAGCTAAAACCAGATTAAGTTGCACTAAACAAAAATTTTAAGTATTGGTGCTGAGAGCAACGAAGACTATTTTCCAGCAATGTCACTTGCCCCTTGTGCTTAGGCTACAGCTTTGACACTCACAATCCATATTCTATGCCTAGGTTATTGGAGAACCTCTACATGGGATGTTGCAAGCTTTGTGGCAGAATAAATCATATTTTTTAAAGGTGTACAAGTATGTTAATTTTTAAATCCACATATTTTAGTTCTGCTTTCACCACCTTGGCCTAAGAACTTCAAGAGGTCAAGCCTGGACTTAATAATTTGGAGAATTATAGTCCTCACCCAATAGGGACATTGCAGAGAAAGTCATCTCACTACTCAGAAGGCAATCAGTTGTGGGTTTTTTTGTTTTTTGTTTTATTGTGGGTGAAAATCAAATTTTTCACAATACAAACCAATATTTGTAAAATGATATATAAATATATATGCATATTTGTACATTTGCTTAAATAAATGTTATACATACATATATATATATATTTTAAAGATGCTTATATTACATAAATGTTACACAAAAATTACAGGGATTCCCATGTTCCCCACCACCCACACCTCCCATAACATCCCACATAAACATCTTTCATTATTGTGGCCCATCACCTCCAATGACTATGTACATCCTGGGGCTTTGCCACTAAGAATGGACCATAGTTAACATTGCAGACCACACTCTCTCCCACACAGTTCTGCATGGTATATGCTCATGTAAAATGGCCTATATCTGTCATTGTAATGTCACTCAGGATAATTTCCAAGCCTTGAGAAAGCCCCTGTATTATAACTGCTTTTACCTTCCCTGCCCTGAAAGCATCTAGTGGCCACTGGCTCCACCTCACTGTTATAATTTTTTCCATTGCTTGAATCACAATATATCTACAACAGAATACCATTAATTCCACTCTAGTCCATAGCTCTTCCCCCAATCTTGAGGAGTCTGAAATGGTGATGTCCACTCCACCTCCAAGTGAGAGTGAGCTTATATCCCATGGATATGGTGGATTGGATTATCCTGCTTGCAGCTGCAGGCTCTTTCCATTCCCTGGTATGGCTGTTGTCCATCATCGTCTACTCACCAGGTGACATGGGTGAGTCCATTGAGCTGTAGAGTAGGAGTTACAGCTCCACCAAGATTGCAGGCACAGCTGGCACATGGGCAGGCCAGAGTCTCCAGTCTCTGGAAGTACACCTAAAAACTCCAGTATCACATATAGTTTTGAATAGAAGGGACTGATGGACCATGTGCAAGGAGGACTTATTTGAGTCCAACTTTTTCACTCTCAGGAGCACAGATTCCAAAGTTGAGCCCACTGATATGGCATCAATCTCTGGGGCTATCCTCCCTTATATAGAACCTGGGTGTCTCCAGAGCCCTCAGGAGGCCCTTTGTGTGGGGTGATATCCACTTTGGTGTTCTATGAGATCCTACAGACTTGTGCGTAAATGTTACCTCTAGGATGACCTCCCGACTCACTTTGAAGTCTCTTAGACACATGAAGTCATTTGTCTTTACCTTTTCCTCCTTTTATTCAAGGTCTTTTTCCAGTCATGTTGCCAGTTGGCACTTGGTATTAATCCCTCGTGGCCAGGGAGGCTCATTCCCGGAAGTCATGTCCCAGCTTGGGGGAAGGAAATGCATTCATTTACTGAGGTTGGCTTAGAAAAAGGCCACATTTGAGCAACAAGGGGGCTCTCAGGTGGCAACCCTTAGGCACCCCTTAACAGTATCTAGGAATTATTGATTACATTTCAGGATAGTGATGTTTGCTTATAAGCCAGAAGGAAATATTTATGGAATGAAAAAGGAGCATGATAAACCTGTAGGATTCTGTTTTTGTTTGTTTTGCATTGTGAATATTTTTATAATTATGAGTTAGATTCTAAATTTGTTTTGGAAAATTATATTTCTTTGTGATTAGCAATATATTAGCCAGTACACTCTGCCAAAAAGAGTTAAAATTTAGAGTTTTAAACTTGGTTCAACAAACAGTTCAATTACCATTGTTTTATTCATTTCTGGAGGTTATTGCAAATAAAAGAAAAACTTGAATTATAATTGCACTCTATTTCTTAAATATATTTATTCTAATTTCACCAATATTTGTTCAACAGAAAGTACAAATTTCCCTCAGTTAATCAAATAATAATTGAGAACTCTATCACTTAAATTCTCCTCTTATATGGGTACACAAGTGCAATGCATATATATCATTGGTTATTTAGTTCCTCTATA